>JAULBS010079339.1:0-19493 GCA_032355785.1 Symmetromphalus regularis | reverse complement strand
CTGTCCTGTCTGTGGTGAAGTGCATATAAAAGAGCCCTTGCTGCTTATAGTTAGAGGAAAGAGTAGCCTATGTAGTGGCAGCAGATTTCCTCTAAAAAGAAATATGTCAGAATGACTATATGTTTGACGTCCAATAGCCGATGACAAGATAAAAATCAATGTGCTCTAGAGGCGTCGTTAAATAAAATAAACTTTACTTTAACTTTACTTTGTATTGTCAAGAGTTTAGTATGCACAGGGCTGAATTCAGTCTGATGCCCAAAGCAGGGTTCGACCTTGGTGCCCCAGCCATTCCATTTGCAAGATTCATATTTCAGTTTACTTGTGGTGGTGCACCTTTTCACACCCCTTTTTAGCACGATAAATTTTTTGGTTGTGATGCTCTTTTTTCACTTTATGTTGTGCCCCCTTTCCCCTTGGTGCCCTAAGCACGAGCGTAATGGTTAATCCTGGGCTGAGTATGCATTATGTAACCGCTAACCCAAATTCAAGTGTGACTGGACAGGTATGCTCGTTTAGACCAAATTAAAAAACAACAATTCTAGCGTTATAAAATCAGTCTGCTAATGCGAACCAAATTAAAAATATATATATATATATTTTACTATAATACTGGCAAAGAAATTAATAAACATTACAGATATTCAGTTCTATCATCTCTTGCCAGTGTTATTAAAAACACCCATGTGTCCAATACCTTACTCAACAAACTGAAAAAAACTTGTTTCAAATTCTACCATTGTGTAAATATATATATCTATATATATGTATGTGTATATATATATATATATATATATCACAATGGAGCTGTTTATTTGTCTTGAAGCGTGATGAGGAGGCAGACATTGCTAGGAAAGAAGAGGAACAACGGAAGCAGCAGGCCGAACTGGATGAGTTTGAACGCAAGACAAAAGGACGACGACGGAAACCACGCAAGCACCACCAAGAAGCCATTGAAGAGACATTTTTACAAAAATATAAGAAACTGGTTTATTTTTTTGGTGCTGGTGCTGTTGTTATTGTTGCCATATTGGTGTATTATTTAACTGTAAACGTATTCTAGTCATGTTGTTTTTTGTTTACATTACACGATTATTTTAACACTGAAGTTTAATTTCATCTCATCATGTTGTAAATCAGAGCTGCCAACTACAATCACAGAGACTTGTATCAAGTTTTTTTTACACGGAGACATTGAAATGAGCTGTAAATCATAAAAATCATCGTTTT
The DNA here is from genome assembly GCA_032355785.1 of Symmetromphalus regularis. Classification (NCBI taxonomy): domain Eukaryota; kingdom Metazoa; phylum Mollusca; class Gastropoda; order Neomphalida; family Neomphalidae; genus Symmetromphalus; species Symmetromphalus regularis. The sequence goes on along the minus strand of JAULBS010079339.1, from coordinate 18,263 downwards.
TTTTCTCAACTTTTTTCATTTGTCTTTTGATGTTTCATTGTAGGTGATCTATTTTTATTATTTATCTTTTCACAAAAATTTAATCTTATGGCCAATATAAAAATCTATAAAGTCTATTTAAGTCTGAACATGTATTGTAAATACACAATTTATGGCAACTTTTTGTGGTTGCTTTTATATATATATATATATATATATATATAAAATTAATCTTATCTTACAGTATATGCCTGATAAAAAAAAAATTAAAATCTGATTTATTTAAGTCTGAACACATATTGTAAATACACCATCTATGACAAGTTAGTCTGGATATATTTTAAACGTTGACCTTCTCTGAGGGTTATTCTTAACAGTGACCATTGCTAACCAAATATGCTATTATACCAGGCACACCAATTACTTGGTTAATTATCATACCTTCTAAATATACATTCTACACTTGATTCACTGTAAGCATTGTTAAACATTTAGTTACAGAAGTTGAACAAATTCTGTAATTAGTATATGCTCTCTGTATTTATTAAAGACGTTCCTGACATTTTAATATTACCCACAGTAAATGTTGCTAGCAATATCAAATTGACCTCCCAAACATTTCTGCGAACTGATATTTATTTTTTTGGGATTTATTAATCATCGGATATTGGATGTCAAACATTTGGTAAATTGTGACACATAGTACAGTGTGAGCGAGCCTCCGACGGGTTTAGAACCATGGTCTTCTGCTTGAGAGTCCTATCACTGGACCACTGAGGCTAAAACATCTGCAGATTCATTAATACTTAATTTTATTATGGTATCTTTTGTGATCCTGATAAATGAAATGCAGAAATCACCTCTCAGCACAAAATTTTAAATAAAATCCACTCATTTTGTCCTGTAATTGTTAGCGAAACAGAATTGGAGGAAATTATATTTTTAATTGGTGCATCATGAACTGTTAGATCATCATAGGCCCAATACCAGTTATATTTTTCTTAAATTTTATTTATTTTCATTAACATTAACATCAAAAAAGCCTCCCCCACCCCCATTTTTTCTGTTTTTGTTAAATATTCATTATAAATATAGATTTTGAAAATACTGATCTCTGTGGTATTGTTGTTTGTAAGTGTCTAGTTGGTAAAAATCTCAATACCATATATTGTTTAATGTTATGTGAAATGGTGCACCACGATGGAATTTTATTATGCACCGGATTTATGTTTTTTCCTTTCAGATCAGTGGCATTGGAACCAAGGGGGGAAGAGGGATGGAGACTTCAGCTCCATCAATAATTCCCATTAATGTTCTTTATTCATAATTGTGTTAATTGATGATGTGAATGATATTACTGCAAATGAAAGTGGGATTTGACAGAATAAATTGTTAAATATTCTAAATAAGCTTGGTTTGTTGAATACATTTTTGTAGTTCGTGCAAAACATGCACAAAAACTTGTCAAGTATAAAGTTATGAATTTAAAATATGGCTAGACACCAGATATTTCAAGCCTTAATCCACATTTCTAAATAAAAACGGATGTTGTTCGTAACTTACTTGTTAGCCTATTCCATTTTGGACCATTTATTGTTTTGTTGTGTTAAACTGGAAGGATTATTACACCTATTAAATGTTTCTCATTGCAGTTTAAACTGTTGTTGTTATTTCATTATGTATATCTGAAAAATAAAATTCTGTAATCTTTTGTGGTCGTTTTATTTAACATTCAGTTACAATAGGAATATTTCAAATAAGAGGTCCATAAATATCGATGTGCTTCACAATCCAAACAATTTTCGAAAAGGGGGGTAGTAGGTAAAAACCATGTTCGGATTGCTTTTCAGGTAAAACATCGGTCCATCGAAGGTCAATGTTTCTTTGTTAGTATAGGGGAGGGGGAGGAGGGGTCAAACCCAATCCTAACATTGTTAGGATTACGAAAACCATTGACATTTATGGACCATCCCTAAAATTGCATATTGACCAAGAGGGTTAGTTCATACTGTTGAATCATCTGTAAATCTCAGTTTTATTAAGGAATGTCTCATTTATTTTAGATTCATCGAGTATGAACAAAAAAAAACATCTGCAAAATGTGTCAATCGATGAAGCTGTTCACACAAAAGTTTGCGGATGTGTTTTTTTTTTTTCATACCCAAGTGAATCTAAAAGAAATAAGAGACATTCAGTGTAATTAAATTTGGGACATACATTTTTAGTAATTACACAAACAAGTTCATATTTTAGGAAAGTATTGCAATATAATGATTAAGAATATATATAGTTTATAAATACAGCTATTAAAAAGAAATTCCATGTCATTTTACATTCATCAAGAAATGAACAAACCTCATTGCTAATGGCTTGACCAATGAGACGCCTTTAAACTGTAATGATTATAATAGAAATTTAATTACGCTGTAGTAAACAAAGATCCACTAGTGGTTTAAATGTTTTGAAAGTTCATAATGTAGCTTGTTTTATTTAACAACACTTCTAGAGCATATTGATTTTTATCTTATCGGCTATTGGACGTCAATCACATGGTCATTCTGACATATTGGTTTAGAGGAAACCTGCTGCCATCACATAAGCAACTCTTTCCAATAAGCAGCAAGGGGTATTTTATATGCACTGTCACACAGACAGGACAGCATATCACATACCACACCTTTTGATGAACCAGTCGTGGACCACTGGTTGGAATGGAAAATAGCTCAAACTGGAAATGGGTCCACTAAGAAGGATCGATCCGATGACCAACCGCTTCACTGACAGACACGCTACCGTTTGAGCTACATCCCGCTCCTTGAAAGTTCAATACCGTTTATATTAAAAATATTTTAAATTGTATATCACTTTCAGTCGACATAGACAATTTATAACACATTTGTAATATGAACGGTATTACATAGTAACACATTTTGCACAGTATTTACTGTTTGTTCAGTGGAAGATTATTTGATGATTAGTTTCAAGCAAAAAAAGATCTGCATAGAAAAAAAACCCAGTCAACAACAGGCATTTTAATTTTATTTACTGTTTTTTTTGACAATTTATTTTACATTCATGTATATTTTATTAATATATTACAGAACATGTAAGTACATTTGAGCAATATATATAGTAAGAAAGTATACTGCTATCAGGTGAATTTTGACTACGTGTTTAGAACTGGTCTTAAATAATCTCATTGGTAACTAATAATGGTTATTCAGACTGATAATTTTCTGATTAATTTTTTTTAATTACTGATTTTTTTCTTTCTTTCTATTGTCTAAATGCACCTGGTATACTTTATGACATTCAATACATCTTATCTTACTAAAAACATGCACACTGTTTTTATTAACAAATTCAACATTTATTCAACAGTATTCTGCTTATCTGTATAGACTTTCATGATTTTCATATTTTAACAAGTTGCAGATCACTTTAATTATATAATAAAGATTTCTCATCATAAATAGAATGATAATTTTTTTTAAATGTTCTAAAATCTTTTGATATGATTGTACTGACATGAATTTCTATTTATAATTATTATATTAAATATTTATATATACTTTATGTACATGTGTATAAATTAAATAATTACATTTATGCATTTCATTATCCTTTCAATATGATCTAAACAAATTAAATGTCATCATGATTAAAACAGTTTTCTACATAAGACAGATTATTACCTTAAAAGAACAAAAGAAATGTGGTTAGTGAATATCAAACATGTATGCGGGCACGGCGGAACCAGTGGGGATGGGTGGGTGCTGTAGCCCCTCCAATAATTCTGAATCAAGCATAACCTCGTATCCACTCTAAACTCAACCCTTCGTGCCTAGATATGGTAGCCACTCAATACTGACTTGCTTCCATCGTGCCTGGCATGTGCAACACGATATTTAAAAAAATATCTCAAACTTTTTGATTAGTAAGGTCTCTTTAAGATGCACTTTCCCACCGACATGACAGCATACACAAGTCTTTGGTATATAAGTTGTGGTCCAGAGAAGAAGAACAGGCCCAAGAGGATTCATCCAACGACCCACCTCATTTTAGCTACATCCAACTCACCAAAAAAACAAATAATGCTGTACGATTCAAAACATATTCAAAATGGCAGATTGTGTAACATTTCCTGAAATCAACTACATGTACAACAAATTATCTTTGAGGTACCTTGATATTATTATGACTACTTAAAAGAAACTGACATATTAAATTTTAAAATGTATACAAAAATCAAATTGTATTGCACCTTTAAAATTTGTACATTAAAATTCAAAACTAGTTATAAATACAATTTAAAACTCACAATGACTACAGGCACTAATCTAGCCAATGAAATGGAGCTTTATTTCGCCAAAAGTTCGCTCAAGTCGCCGACTTGTTAGCAGTTGTGAGAAGTCGAAGTCACCGTAATATTTTGCTCAAAGTAAAGTGAAAAATAAATCCCAATAACTAACAACTGACTGAGAGACCAATTTTTACTGAGAGACCAATTTTTGCTGCCAACCAAAACATCAATAACTAATCTTTACACACAAACAAGTAACAAATCTCGCATGACGTGTGTTTATTGTCCCTTGTCAATGACCAGCTATTTCTGGTAACGCGGAACAGACTGTATCGACCTTTGTTTGGTTACGTAATATGAACAAGAATTCCAGTTACTTTGCTAGAGATGCAGTTAAAAATATTTCGCCTGTTGATTTAGTGCTAGTGTTCAAAGCCATTTAAGATTAGTCTGCATGCACGATTTTAATTTAATTTTTCTCCCATTTTTATCAATCTCCCATTTCTGACGGGAAAGGAGAAGTCACTTCTCCCACTTTTTCTATCCTAGATTAGTGCCTGTGACTAGATTGAACATTATCATAAAATGGATACATAAATTTGAAACATTTAACATATGCTAGTCTTCTAGAATAGGCTAGTCCTAAAGCAGTTTTTTTTTATTGTCAGGCTACCAATTAATGACTTTGTTCATAGTGAATTTATGTATTCTAAAGATCACCGACCCCATACACTGCATCACAAAATAAAAGTGAGAATTTAATTTAGAAAATATGTTTAACAGTGCGTTTAACTAAATTAGTGTGATTAATTTATTCATGTCAAAACTAAATATACAACTTTTTAAAAATTATAATCACTAAATGATATGTCATTGGCCATTTTGAATTGAACCTTTTTCCATAATCACAATATTTGTTTCTAACATTTAGTTACTTAATTATTTTCAATATTTAATTCAATCTGTCAATCGATGTAGAGAAAATAAGAGAGAATATTCATCATTTTGTAGTGGCCGATTGTTTAGGAGGTTTCCCCGCTGAACTGTCATTGCTTGAAGGGTTGTCAGTAAAGTTGTCTATGATCTGTTTAAGTTGTAAGCATACAGTGTCGTACATCTGCCATATTACATCTTCAACTGGTTTCCAGTAAACATTGACGTAATGTTTGGTTGTCTGCTTGTATTGTTGCCAGTAAGTCTTGCAGTACTCAGGGCTGTTCTCCGTATCACAAACATAGCTAACTCCGATAATAATTGCAATCAACAGGGAAATGCTTATCAGAAGCGAGTAACAAAATGATGCACAAACTGATCCACCTGCAAAGAAAAAATAAAATGCACACAGAATAAAACTTGACAAGTACATTCAGAACAAAACTCGACAAGTACATTCAGAACAAAACTCAACAAGTACATTCAGAATAAAACTCGACAAGTACATTCAGAACAAAACTTGACAAGTACATACAGAATAAAATTTGACAAGTACATTCAGAACAAAACTTGACAAGTACATTCAGAACAAAACTTGACAAGTACATTCAGAATAAAACTTGACAAGTACATTCAGAATAAAACTTGACAAGTACATGTAGTGATACTGTGACCGAGTGCTGAATGCAACAACCTCTGCAATTAAGAAAATGTCCACGACAAAATAAATGCTATGGAGAAATAGTGTCAACAGCATTTTTAGCATAAAGTATACTTTATTTTTAATAATAAGAAAAAATATACCTTGAAAAACAAATTAGTCCATGGCAATAAAAAGTGTTGTGGTATATGTAAAAATGTGTGGCAATCTCCACAGCATTGCCAAGAAATTGCCAATTTCTGGGGTTTTGCAAGCTGAACTATAATATGAACAGATGGTTTTCGAAAGCAACCTCACCCATGTGTTTTTGTCCCAGATAGCAGAATTTAAAACAGCTTGTCACACTACCTAGACTACAACAAAACTCCAAGACAAGAAGTGATCTGCAGTGAATGGTATATTGTTCATCACCAACGCTAACCAGCAAACAAAAGCAAGTGTAGCTCTGGTCAGCGTCATAAGCAAAGTTAAGGAATTACTGTTCAATAAATAGACGGGGCTGGTTAACTAACACAATAAGCACCCAATAAGCATTAAGAAAACAGTGGTGTCAAACTGGTTAATGGGTGTTGCTGGTATAAATACAGAATACAACTCCACAATATATATACCTGATTTTACTCGTTTCTCATCTGTTGTATAGCCATTGGAAAGTCCAACTTCTGAAAAATGATAATAAAATATGTTTAAAATACAGGTAGATTTTTACTTAATTGGTTTAACTGGAAAATTTAAAATTATATATAAAATTAAATACATTACAACTCAATCTGTAAATGTCTTGAAACATTCACTTTTTTATCTCTCTCTGAAATTTGGATATACTTGAAGTTAACGGTGGGATGAGGAGGCTTTCGGGTAGCACATGGGATGAGGAGGCTTTCAGGTAGCACGTGGGATGAGGAGGCTTTCAGGTAGCACGTGGGATGAGGAGGCTTTCAGGTAGCACAAGGATGAGGAGGCTTTCAGGTAGCACGTGGGATGAGGAGGCTTTCAGGTAGCACGCGGGATGAGGAGGCTTTCAAGTAGCACGTGGGATGAGTAAGAGCTTTGTGGAGATAATCTTCAGGGTTTTTTTTTTTTATCAATTGTTCTTGTTTCTATTAAAAACAAATGGTAAAAGCCAAATCAGATCAATTAAGAAAAAATACTGTTTATGATTATGAAGGGTATTAGCAAGAAGGGTTGACCAATTTGTATCACCATGACTTGATCTCACTCACCTTCAACTGGTTCAACTATTTTCTCTTCTTCTTCAATAGCATTCTGAGCTGCCTTTTGAGCTTCGTATTCTTGTCTTTTCCTCGCCTTTTCTGCTAGCTTCTCCTGCTTTTTCTTTTCCTTCTCTTTCTCCTCTCTCTGTTTTTTCATCTGCTCACGGTCTTTTGAAGAAAAATAACACTTAAAATAATTGTTTCTCTCTTCCACATCACTGAGTTGCTTATTTCTTCGAACAATCAAAATAAAATGTGTTCTATGTCTTTTTAAATCAAGGATTTCTTTCTAGAACTTACACTGTCCTTTACTGCTGCCCAGTTCATAGTATGCAAAGACAATTAAATATGTTCTCTACCTATGGTTTAAAAGAAGAAAAAAATACAGCACAGAAGATTTTTTATAATTAAAATTTTAAATCAAATTTATATTAATATAAATGGCAAAAAATAAAATGCTTCTAAAAACAAAGAAATTACAATAAAAGTAAAGTGTGTTTTATTTAACGACGCCTCTAGAGCACATTGATTTTTATCTTATCATCCGCTATTGGATTTCAATCATATGGTCATTCTGACATATTTATTTAGAGGAATCCCACTGATGCCACATAGGCTACTCTTTCTGATAAGCAGCAGAGGGTCTTTTATAAGCACCGTCCCACAGACAGGATAGCACATACCACGGCCTTTGTCAAACCAGTTGTAAGGAAATTACAATTAATATTGTAGGTTATTATAATCAAATAACAAAAGATATTTCATTAGATAATACCTCTTTTTTCCGTCTCTTTCTTTTTTCTCTTTTTTTCTAAATCTGTTTCAATTTTTTTCATGTGCTGCAGGATCTGCCAATAAACAACAAAGTTATTAGAAATGTGCTAAACATATAAAGAGAGGAATCAGTGAAATAAAGTTAATGGAAATATACTGATAGAATGAAACAAAGATCATTTAGAAAATGTGACAAAAGTTAAACAGAATAAAACTTGAATTTAACAACTTATTTCAACAATAATAAAAATAAAAATTTCGATGGACATCAAAGTCAGATGCCAACTGCCACAGTATATAAAATAGAACAAAAATTACATTCCTCTTTTTAACTATATATATCTATATCTATACGGTATCATTTTTCCAAAACCTCATTGTTGGTTTAAACAATGTTTATTAACGTTTTAACTTTGAGATCGGCCAACAGGCATAAGTGAGCATGAACACAATTTCAATTCAATATGTTATTTACGTTTCACCTTTTAAAATATAATACACCAAACGTTAATTAACTGTTGCAAAGATAAAGAAAACAGTAAAACAACAGTTGTGCTAACTAGCAATAAGCAGCCGATAAGCATTAAGAAAACAGTGGTGCAAAACTCTTCTTAGTCTTTGTGTCGATTACGCAAATGGTCATGAGTGATCACTCCTTTTCTTTCCTGTTTGATATTAAAGGAATTAGTGAACGGTTAAACAGAGTAAATTGCCTTTATTTCTCGCACATTGTTTTGGATTATAACCGTCCGGTTATGGAAACTGAATTTCCAGATTAACATATACATTTACAGTGTGGGAGTTTTGTTTTCTTGAATGACCGTCCGAAAGGTGGGGTTTCCAGATTACTGGTCTGGATAAATGAGGTCTCACTGTACTATTGAAAGAAAGGGATATTTGAAATATTTGAACATTCTATTTTCAACTTTTAATTCATTTTCACAAATAATTGTTGCAATTCAACTCAACACACTTGCCATGCAATTAAATAACAAGAGACATTTTATATATGACAATATCATCATATAGTAAACATATAGGTTGGATTTTTTTTCTCTTACAATTACATAATTACAACTTTTATGCACATTTTTAACTGACCATTGATCAGATTATTTTATATTTACACTCCAGAATCAGCAAGCCACCCAAGTTTCCTGTAGCCAGATGTGTAGTGTGGTTTTGTTCGAGGGCCAATATGGAAGAGTACCAAACAGTACATCAAACATGCATTTTATGTGGGTTCTCTATTTATCCAAATTGTGTGAAAAATAAAATCAATTCTAAACCTGCTCTCAGACCAAAAATCGTATTTTTTTTTTACTCCTAATCCAAGATTTAATTTTTTTTATGAACATGGGAATTGAACCTGCATTCAGAGGCATAACAAGTGGGGGATGACAAGGGGTAATCGCCCCTAGGTGCAAGTATGAAGGGCCACAAAATTCTTCTGGTATATGACATTAAGAAGGTAAGGGTGCCAAAAGTGTCCTTGCCTCTGGACGATGGGAACACCTGCTACGCCACTGCCTGCAGGTATAAAGATTAACAGATTAGGCACACACACAAAAAACGTGTTTCCTATTACATGCTAAAAAAAATAGGGTCAGTAGGTAGATTTTTTTTAATTTTATTAATTTATATTAATAATAGTATTATGTGTAAAATAGATTTAATGTTTTACTTTTCACATATGGTCATGTTTAGAATCCTTTAGTAATGGTGGTGACTTAATATCTGGTTATAGCAGGCATTTCTTCACATTGACAGACAAGATAGCTGTAGTCATGTTGATGTTGTTGCTTATAGGAAGTGATTACCCTAAAACAAACGGCTGAATAATTATGACTGAAAGTTATGGAATAAACAATTGGAAAGAAAGTACGATTTACAATTTATATGGAACAAAAGTTTAGGGTCGGTAGTTTTTAAGTGGGGGTCAGTCTGGTTACCGGAAACACAGCTTAGATGATTAACAGAGATATTTTAGTTAGACCAGCTCGTTAGTATTATTACCATCTGAGCACACTTTCGGCATTGTTGTTCATCCAGACAGTCACCCGCTGTTTTCTTCAGATCCTCTTCAAGAGGGTTGTCCTTGAGGTCAAGCCATTTTAGTTTCTGCAGTTGGCAAAAGCTAACCGGAAGTTTCGACAACCTGTTTCCAAGGAGGTCAAGATGCTGTAGATTGCAGAGTAAACCGAAGTTATCTGGAAGGTCACTTAGTGAGTTCTTGCTGAGGTCAATCTTCACAACATGTGTGAGCAAGGAACAAAAACTGTCCTGAAATAAAAGAAATCACATAATGATATATTATTAAATATTATGAAAATAATTAAAACAAAATAAAAAATTAATTTTAGTTCGTAAACAAATATGGAAACCAATTATTTTTACACGTAATCTTCAAATATACAAAAAATATAACATTAAAGAGCCTGCCCAATGAAACACACACTTTGCTATTTATTGATACCATAGTTTTATTTTTTACAAAGATTATCATGTAAATGTTTAGCTAAGAAGTATCCCATTTTTATATACATGTATCCCCAATATTCCGTGACACTTATCGCTGTACAATCCCTGAAATTGCCTGAGTCAATTAGCAATGCCATGGAGATTGCAGCCGTGTTTGTCATTCTCTGTGGCACTTTTTTCATCATGAACAAAAAAAAACAATTTCAAGGTGTTTTTTATTCTTATTATTAAAAATAAAGTATACTTTACACTAAAACTGCCATGGAAAATGCTACATGGACACTATTTCTCAACAGCATTTATTTTGTTGTGGACATTTTCTTAATTGCATGTGTTACTTTATCTCCCAAAAACATTCATAACGGCAGAATTGATTATGTAACTGCGTATGATGTCACAATTTAAGGTGGTTGGCCACAAGCAGTAGTACATGTATGTCTTTTTCAGAGATATAAGGTACTACAGGCCCATAAAAAACATTAATATAAAATAGATCTATATATTACTTTTATTAGTCTTCACCCCTTGGATCCTGAACAGGAGACCTGGGGCCTAGCACCGTTCTCAATGGGTCTGTCTAGGGCCACTGTTAACACTACCTACTAGTACACATGAATATAACATATTTGACCTACTGGTAGAAATGTAAGCTGGTTGCAGGACAAGTCCAGGCTTGTTGCTTTCGGGATTGCTGCCTGAAATAAAATAAATATTAATGTTATAGTGCATGATTATTAGTATTACAAGACGTTAATTGTAGAATCAGTTCAGTTTTTGTTGAAGGAGAAAAACCAGAAACTGCAAGCATGAAAGTAGAAAAACACTGTACTTTCAGTTTTCCAAATTTCTTTGAATTCTCCCGCATGCCAGTAGCCAGTTCCTGTTAATGGGACACAATTTGGCATGACGGGGATACAATGTTTTATCAATTATTTTTAAAGGGATAGGGGTTCAGATCAAGCCATTACCACTGTCATTTGTTAAGGTAATAAATACAGTTTAAAACAACTACAATGTACAAGTGCTCGGAGAGAACAGTGCCAGATGACTCAGTCAGTGCCAACATACACTGATATGAGTGAAAAGTGCAGGCCTACCAATTCTTTCACTGGCACTGCTGTCAAGTTATGCAAACTTAAATCCAATTCATTCCCATCAAGGTAATCCTTCAGATTTTGCTCCTTCGGCATTCTTCAGTGTTGTTGAAAGAAATACTTCCTTAATTTTAATATTTGTTGTTTTTATTCTTATCTTTTAAAGCTTCCTTGACACGCCAGTTTTGTGAATCCGGAAGTTGAAATCGTAGTAGATCAGCAGATTAATATAGGCATTTAATTAATTTTAATGTTCTTACAGTTGCACTAAATTAGCAAAGTTATATATTTTTTATGATATATACTTAATAACTATTCAGAATAATTTATATTTTTATTATGTTTATTTTTTTATTTTTTTTTTTTAAATATATATTTGCTGCTGCACAGTCTGTTGCAGCGACTTCCTTCCTGTGTCAAACGAACATGTGAAAGTCGGGAAGATTGCAGCAGATACATTATTTAAACAAATAGTATACCATGGTTAGTCATTTATATTTGGAAGTATATCACAAATGATTATATAGTGCACATGTAGACACTAATTTTAAAACCTACACAAACCTTTAGATTTTTATAATATTTTCATTACTAAACGAACGTGTTTTAAGTGAATTATTATTATATCGCTTATAATCGGGGTTTTATCTGGGTCCGGTCTATTTTTGTACGGCTTGTTTACAATGAATCTGCGCACACGTGAACCATGACATCGGAATAATTATGTTGCAAAAGTACAAAATCTTCACATTCAGAAAACAAAATTAGAAAAAAACGTAAAATTTACTAAAAATTAACTATTGGAAGGTTGAGTGATACAGTCATCATACACAACACTCATTTGGCATTGTAGATTCACACTAAATAACATCCAATATCAATACATACCAAAATAAGCAGCAATTGTCACTGGCAGAGCTCACAAACATGACATTGTGTCGTCTGTATAAATTTAGAAAGTCACTTGACATATGATGATATGTTTTACGCTACAACAACTAGACTGTAACTCTGTAAAAAAATAGACCAGACTCTGATACAAATTCCTAAAATGTCAAATTCCGACCAAGTAGGGTTTCTTTTTTTAAATATATATACAAACAGAGAAGATTTGATAGATTTGTTGGTTGATTTTAATAGTAACATAACCAAGGTAAAATATTATTCTGTTACATTGATCGTGTGATTACAACTGCACGTGGGCAGAAGTTTTTTCCCCTTAATAGACCAGAAACTGATTACTCGAGGATAGTAGCAATGACACATGATTTTTTTTTTAAATAGAATTTTTCCAATTTGTTTTGTGCTAATTCCTTCATCTCAATGTAGAAAGAGATAAAATAACAAAAAAACTTCTTCTTTTTTTAAATTTTAATAACATAAATCACCAAAATTGCAGATTTTAAAAAGTACTTATCAATATTTCCCAAAATCAGAAAAGAGTAACCTAATGCTATATTTTGGTTAACTTGATATTTCAGCTTGATGAAGATGTCCAATAAACACATTTATGTCAAATTCGGTTGCTTCAGAAAGGCTTTGAATGTGGGGACCACCTCCCACCAATCATTGAAATTTTTTTTTTTTTTAATTATTTTTAATACTTTTGTGCATTATTTAAGTAAATTCTAATATATAAAATGCTTTATGAATATTTATTATCCACACAACAAGTTATTGATGTTAATACAAAACATATTTTTAACAAGTAAATGTTTTTAAATTGCGTTAATTCTAAATAGAATCCCAATGTTATAAAAATAGATTTTAAAAAAATAAAAAATTGAACATATTTTGAATCCTTCTCCCTTCCAAAATTCTTTCAGCAGACGACCAATCATGGAAGTAATTTACTTGTGGCACAATATGTTTTGTTATTACTAACACACACACACCCAACTCCATCCCACAAACACACCTACTTTAAAATAAAACCATAAAAAAGGTAATTATGATGATACAGATTAGCATTTTATTTTATCATTATTTACATTCATTTGATGGGAAAAACTTAATTAAAAAAAAAACATAAAAAAATAAATAAAGCTTGTGTCATAGTTAGTTCTACAAAATATTTATTGTGTTGATCAGCTGTTAGAATTATTGTGTGTAGCCTAGTGTTCAAATTTTAACAAAGTACTTTTATTGTTTAACATATGCGCACAGCAAGGACGAATTGCCAACAGAAGAATATTAATTTCTCAAAATCTGCAAAAACATACTCTTGCTGAAATTAACTGAAAAAAATTTAATGAATATAATTTATAAATTACCAATAAAGATATATAATTATATATATATATGAATTAAAGGAGTGTGATGACTTTGCTGGTTGGATTTTAGGACTGAAGCATGAACAAATTTATTTTTCAGCCAACATTTTGTTTACAAGCATAAAAATGCTTATTATGCATGTGTTAACATCTTTCACATAGATATTTAAAATTTAAAAAAATAAATTAAATCTTTTTAATAATCGAAATGCCACTGCCAATGTTATAGGTTTTTGGGCACACCTTTTTTGTTAAACCGGATAGTTTGTTCAAGAAAAGTTTATACTGTTTTTGTTGATAACTTTAACATGAATTAACTTAAAAATGGGTAAAATATTTTTAAAATAATATATTCTGTTCTGATATCTCATGTACAGGTCTACTAGCATTTTTTTTATCCACTATTCATGAAATCAGTGATTTTCTAAATTAATTAACCTGACTTAAAAATTCACTAGCACTTCAAATTAAAAATAAAACTCAAACTTGACGATCAGATCAATGTGCTACATTTTGCAAGATTTTCAAAAATGCATGTGTCTGCACCCTTATTCACTGTAAGATTAGTGTCACCATTTTCAAAAACAAAAGAAAACAATAGATCTATCAGATGGCAACTTACAAAAGTTTATTTACAATTTTGTCACATGTCATCGCCGATTGTCTCAGACTTCTTGGATGACTGACTCATTCAAAGTAAAGCTAAAAACTGACAACCTGAAGTAAAATAATCATTACCTTCAATGCAATAGGTAACAATGGATAACTTAATTGCTTATATTTATAATAATTGTATTTTAAACAATAAAAGAACAGAAAAGTTTGATTTGTTTTGACGAGAAGAATACAAATCTCTTTAAATAAGGAAGCCATTCGGCATTCTTCGGGATATTACGACATCTTGCCGGAAACAGAAATATTGGACTGCATTTTTTTGGCAGATTACGCTAACGGGTTATTTGACGTGTTCCAAGTTAATAATAGTCAGACTTTATTTATCGAAATGAGTATGTTGAGTACTTTTTAGTAGCAGGTTTTCCATCTGTTTCTTCTTCTTTTTTTTTTCTTTTTTTTTGAAATGGGCTGGTGGAAAGTAATTATTTGGAGCCCAACCGCAAAAACCACTAGCCACAAAACAAGTTCAAATTTACTCTTCCCTGACCAGTAAAGTATAATATTTTAGTTGCCAGCCACTTATATTTAGTTGCAACTTCATCATCGGTTGTAATCAGTTAGCACAAATCAACCGACTTTTGATTATATAATTGGTTAGAAGGAATAGGAAATTGGATTGCATCAGTCATTCGGAACTGTGCACCTATTTCTAAAATATATACAAACACATGACCAAGCTTTATAACTGGGATAGTCTCGTATTTGGAGATTCTCCAACATTAACACAATTGCTCATATTGCAGCCATGCTAGTAACAAGCATGCAACAACAAAGGAGGCAGAGGACTAATATCAACCGATCAGGTTGCTGTTATCTAAGATTAGAATCTTTATTTAAAAGCTATGTTTGCACATATGGTTGGGGTTGGGTACTACTTACGATGAGTAGAAGGTAGTTCATAACTTATTGTAATAGATGTTACAGACAAATTGTCCGTGGACACCGTATGTAGTTGACCACTGCTCTTTAATGAAGCCAGTTTTTGTTTCATACTTTGATAGGACTAATAGTTATAAGTTATATTTTCTTGGTCCTAATTGTGAATGAATGACAAGATTTTTATGTAACAGATATTTTGATATTTTTTTAATAAATAACAAAATATCTCAGCATTTATTTTATTATTTGTGGCAAATGCTAATGAACACACATATTTACCAGTACATTGTGGTATAGACTCAAAATGTTAGAAATCAAGAAACTTACACAATAATAGCCCATAAATACTGGATTTGATATTTACTACGGTTAACATTTTCTGCGACAATCAATTATGAATTTCATAATCGATCATCACATCACTTGGAGCCCCAACTGATCAAATTTTGATGATAATCGATCATCGGAACAACACTTGTTATGAAACCATCATGTTATTTTTAAAAACATCACATTTGAAAACTAATTTTGTAGTTTTACGTGAAAACAACAGGTACTGTGCATGATAAGCCCTACAGACTTTTAAATTTAATACAGGGCAATTTTTTATCACATTCTATAGTTTACATACTGTAAATTGAAAAACATAAATAAAATATATTTTTATTGTGCTCTGTTGAGTACGACGTGGTATGTGATGTCCTGTCTGTGGGATGGTGCATATAAAAGACCCCATGCTGCTTATCGGAAAGAGTAGCCTATGTGGCAGCAGTGGGTTTCTTCTAAATACATATGTCAGAATGACCATATGATCGATGTCCAATAGCCGATGATTAGATAAAAATCAATGTGCTCTAGAGGCATTGTTAAATAAAACAAACTTTACTGTTGAGTACGAATTACATTTAACATTAATAATAAAAATACATTTATACAAATCTCAAGGAGTCGTCTCCCTTAGATTAAGAAATCATGTTTGCTGTTACTGTCATAGACTGGGCCCAGGTACCATACCTTTTAAGATCAAAGTGTAACGGATGAAAGGCCTGTTAATTTACAAACTTTGAGTTGAAACTTGATTTTTAATTTCCTTAGTATATGGAAGTTCCATTAAGTCAGTGCACGGAACTGGCTAGTACGGTAGCATCAGACATCAGTTATTTGTTTTTAATATCTGTTATTATTTTCCATTGAATTATGATTGATTGTATTATTTTAAATGATCGTGATAATATTTTCAAATAATTCAGTGGTGGATAGTGATAGTAGCATAATACATAATAATGGATTGAAAAAAAGCATTTCGAAAAAATTCAGCAGAAAATAAAAGATCAGTTACGTTAGAAGAAGATACTTATTTAACATATGGTCAATAGAAAATGGTGTATTTGAGTGTTAATTATTGCACAATTTCTTGTTCTGTGATGAGTAATACAGTAATATGTCAAGCATGCAGTCTAGTGATTATTTTCATTTATCTCTATAATGGATGTAGTGAATTTTGTGAAAGTACTTCAATTACTAAAAAAAATGTCAAAACAATTTCTCTTGATAGGCCAAGTACCTAGCACAGATAATAATTACTGGTGGACAAGTAGTGGCTAGAGCATTTGCTCGTGCTCTACGTCAAGAGTTTGCGGCTAGTCAGCAGGCAGCACAGAAGGCAGGTGGAGGTCGTCAAGGAGCCCGTCGAGCTGCAGCAGACACAGTTTCTGGAATGTCACTTCAGGTTTGTTACTTGCATAAAATCTGTGCTACGTACCAACCAGTGGTCAACAACTGGTTCATCAAAGGTCATGGTATGCAGGCCTGCACAAATTCAAAATCTGCATAACCGGAAAATAGGTTATGCCCAAAAAATGTGCATAACTTATTTTGAAGAAAAAAAAGGAAAAATAACTTTAAAATTAGTTTTAATAAATAAAACCATTGTCACTTTAAAATAAAAAGGAACTGTAATAAATATACATTGACAGTATACACATCAAACTTATGTTTTGCTTATTACAGGCAATTCTCAAAATTATAATTTGTTAAATGAAAACCTCGCTCATGATATTTGATCATTCTCTGTAATTAGCCAAAGATTTCCGATTAACATTTATTAATGGAAGCATCGCAATTTCTGATTGACCGGATTTTGAAGGAATTGCGACTTCTAACAATCAATGAGAATTCTTTACACTTCCCAATGGAAGTATTCTAACTAGACTGGTATTTGTAATGTATATTACAATGTAGTTAAACTACGTATAATTAAACATGACGGAAAGCAGTCAAGTTTGTACTCCAAGAAAAGAAACTATTGTGCAATTTTTATAGACCTGGTATGTGCTGTCCTGTCTGGGACAGTGCATATAAAAGACTGCTTATTGGAAAGAGTAGCCTATGTGGCGGCAGCAGGTTTCCTCTAAAACATGTCAGAATGAACAAATTATTGACGTCCAATAGCTGATGATAAGATAAATATCAATGTGCTCTAGAGACTTCGTTAAATAAAACAAACTTTACTTTTAAAATGAGTGCTAAGATTAGTGATGTGTTATGTTTTCATGGTTTGCTTGACCCCCTAGAAATCCAGGAATACATAGAGGAAAATGCTGCAATCCTTTTTAGTCTACTAAGTATGTTGGAAAAGCAAATATATATATTAGAAAGGGCGTTGTAAGTGGCCAAATAGTCCAGTCAATCTAGTTGATTTTGGGGCCTGACCCATAACAAATTGCAATAGAAAGTTTCTCACTGGAATTCATTTAAGGAACACCCCACAAACAACTTATCAAAAATCTTCATCCATAAATTTGGTGGAATGGGTCTAATTATGCTAATTTATGTTAATTAGCTTTTGGGATCAGTGTGTGGGGATATGAGAGTAAAATGTAGGGATTACTATCTCAAATCATTGTTCTAATAATCTCACACCTCTGTTTTTATGGTCACAGAACACTAATATGCTATTAGTAATGTTGGTATGCATGTTACATAATTAAAATATGC
>JAULBS010079328.1:0-19496 GCA_032355785.1 Symmetromphalus regularis | reverse complement strand
ATATATTTCTTGAACAGCTTCTTAACCAAGGTTTATCTTCTCAGGATAGGCTTTAGATTTTGCATATCTTTTAGTATTTTTCTCGGCTACTTATCCCCAGGCAACTGGAAATAATGGTTAATTTCCACCCTTGTACCACCCTTTCCATCTTCTGTACCCAGTTCTACTGTAGCATACTTAAGTAACCACCTCTATTAAGCAGTCATATGTCTTTATGGTCCACTTATGTTCTTAAAATCATCTTAGTATAAAATACAGGTATTAAGTAATTACCTGTCGTAAAGGCCACCTTTTTGTTTTAATCTAATTTAGTATAATAATAGTATTAAATATCTTATCTGTTTTAATAGGTCAGATTTCTAAAAACGAAATCATCTTAGTTTACTCAGTATGATCTTCTATGTCCACTCCATTTTGGAAATAGCCGAGTAATCAGTGGTTCATCTAAAAGTCATTCCAGGGGGAAAATTTCAAATGAGGAGAGCACTTTTGCAAATTTTTTAATTTCATGGGTTTACATAAAGTGATTAAAGGGTGAGCCATTCCCATTTTTAGGTGAGTATCAGGTGAGTAAGCAATCCCTCACCTGTGATTGAGAGGATTCTCTAAAGAAATTACTTTTGGTTAGTTACTTGAGTGGCTGTATGAAACAGATTTCATTGGTATATCAAAGATTTACACTGGGAAGTGTATAAAAAAAAGACCCCTTGCTGCTAATCAATAAAAGTGGACTGTTGAGTTTATGTGATTCCTGACACAGATTGTATTTTCTGCATCAACTAATTCTCTGCTTCCTGGTGGGAAATACCGTAAATAATTTATTTATTGCACCATGCGTGTAAGTTAGTTTGAGATTTGGCAAAAAGGTACAGTGTAGATATATGGTATATGGCTGGTGTCTTATTGATTTTCCCCCAATAGTTGATGTTTATTTTTTGTGCTGGGGGGTCATTTAACAAACAAAGAATCTTATTGATTTTCTCTTACCAGTCCTCTCCATTAGAGGCAAGTGACTGCTAGCACTCCATTCATACTTGCCTAAAAATAGAAAGTGATGTTTGTTTTTGTACTTGCCTTTTGTCATTCATTTTCACCCCACAAAATGCTCTCCTGATTTTCTGATGTCTCGCCTGGAATGATTTTCAGACAAGCAATTGGATGCTCTCCTGATATTTCCAAATTGAGATGACAGCTTACAGCCGTGTATCAGGGGTGTCGACTTGGACATTTTTTCAGTAAATTATACAGATTTTTGGCGAATTAGACTGGTTTATGAGCGTACGAAGCAATTCTTACGGACATTTATGATTTTGATGAAAATAAAATTATCACATCTTCCATGAAATATTTCAAAATAGCCTAGATTTTGCTGTGCTTGACAGCTTCAAGATTTACCCAGTGTGCTCTGCACATACAGAAACTGCACTCCTGCTCATGTGATTATAACAGCCTGCCATTCCAAGCTTGCGCAGAACATTTTTTGTGTTATTTCTTTCCGAAGTTAGATACAAAACTGAATCATACCACGCTTTATATTCGGATGAGATAGATGCAAACGAAATACTTGTGTAGGCAGTATGCGGGCCATTACCAGGCTGACTGGAAATGGGTGTTTAATGGAGTTATAGCACTGTCGAAGTGTGTCGAAAGTCGTCATATGCTGACACAATCAGTGTGTCCTTACAGTGCAAGATCATATTTGATGCTGAGTGTTATAACTTTGAGGTGACACCAGTCATGCTCTGTGAAGCGAAGCATGTTACTGTTGCATACAACAAGGAGCATGTTGGAAATAAATGATCTGCGTCTGAACAAGTTGTACTTTGTTATTATTTGCCTATGAGTGTGTTATGTTATGACCTACATACCAAAATTGTCTTTCTTTCTTTCTTTCCTTTCTTTCTTTCCTTTCTTCTTTCTTTCTTTCTTTCTTTCTTTCTTTCTCTCTTTCATTGTTCATTCGTTCTTTCTTTCTTTTCTTTAATTTCGTTCTTTAATTTCTATCATTCATCCTTGTATCCTCTTTCTTTCTTTCTTTCTTTCTTTCTTTCTTAGTTTGTTTGTTTCTTTTTTTATATTTCCATGTAATTGGTGGACAAATTATGATTGATTTCACTTAGCGTGAGACCGTGATCCCTGGATAAATGAGTAACAGATTTTGTTACATGCTTGTAATACGTTGTGCCCAGGGCACTTGTATGATTGGTGAATTATGTCAAGCAAAACAAACTACACTCTGGAACATCGTACCTGTAGTGGGAGCAGTAGCCCAAGACGTTGAGCATTCACCTGACATATGATGGGTTGTCAGATCAATCCCATTCAGTGGAACCATTTAGGTTATTTTTTATTCCAGCTAGTGGTCCATAATTTGTGTAATACATGACATGATATGTACTATCTTGTCTGCTGGAAAACTATATAAGATCGTTTGCTGCTAATCAGAAAGAATAACCTTCATGACAGAAGCAAGTTTCCTCTGAAGACCATGAGACACAAACAATATGTTTAATACTTAGTAGTCGCTGATATTGTGCTAGGGTGTTGTTAATCACACAATCCTTTCATACCTGTATTCTGTACATGTGCAGGTGTATGCCAGATACCCTTGGTAGTATTCATTAATATTATTGACTAAGAAATGTGACAAATATGCCATACCTTTTTAAATTAAAGTTGCAGTGTATATATATATATATAGGTACCTTTTTAATTAAAATTGCATTGTATATATAAATAGTTCAGGCTATGTGTTAAAAAGAATAGCTAGACTGTGAATTAAGATTGGACCACAAACAAAAAATCAGGCCTTGATATTTATAAACAGGAGTCATGGGACCATTTTTCTTATTGTGTGACGTGTTTTCAGTGTTTCAGTGTATATACTTTGTGACTTGTACTTTGAAAATGCTTCACTTAATACAGGGGACAATATTTCGAAATCTGAGGTAACTGGAAGTCTGTTCACATGGATTTTATCTTGGTAACCCATAGTTCGGTTACATGAATTATATTTACATAACCCATAGGTTATCTGATTGGTTACCTCAAAGGTACTTTGAAATTATGTTTTATGCAGTTCACATGAAATATTGTGCCCTGTAATATGAATTAAAGAAAAATATTGCATTTTCACAGTCTTTCAGTATATAAACAATGATTTTTTATTTCAGAAATTACCATGTATTCTACTATCTCCTTGCTGGCTCGGATGCATCTCAGAAAGAAGTTTTTCACCTGGGTAAAGCTGAGGGTTATCACTACCTCTGTCAGGTAACATGTTTGTCTGAACAGCTTATTAGGGCTTGTTCACACTTATTATTTACATTTACGTGTTCATGAAATCCCAGTTTTCAGTCCCCATCACAACCAAGCTGTGATATCTGTCTCAGTAGGTAGAGTGTTCGCCTAAGGTGATTTGGTCACAGGAGCAAACTCTTCAGACTTATTTTCTGATTGGTTTTATACCTTTTCAAACTAGTGCCCCACACTTGGTATGTGTTTCCCTGTCTGTGGGAAAGTGCATTTATAAAAGATCCCTTGTTGTTAATGAAAAAATGTAGTCAGTTTCTTCTAAACACTACATGTAAAAATTACATAATGTTTGATATCCAGTAGCTGATGTTGTCTTGTGATGTTGCTAAACAAAAAACAAACAACACCATCACCAAATTACTTGGTTTTGAAAGTATGATGTAACGGTTTGGGAACAAGTAAAAATACCGTATCAGTGTATAAAGGAGGAAATATAGAGGCATTAGCCAAGCCTTTTTCATGTGTGACATTACCTTTATTCACCAATAAAGTGTTGTTATGAGTTGTCTGTCTTACAGCACAGCCAAAATTCTAGATGCATGGATGTACATGCCTCGTTATGTTACATAAACTGTACATTTTATTGAAAGTTGACACTAAGAAAATATGCAGAATTTTCATACATGACCATTATCTGCAAATTATATGTGTATTAATCTACTCATAAAATGCATTGTTTAGACAGTATCAGCACAGCCGTTTAAATATTGGGGGTTCAAGACTGAATAAGGATGCTATTTGGAGGGCCCCCTTGCCCTCCTGGCTGTGCTGGCCCTGTTAGAGTACTTCATCAGGATATAAAAGTAGTCCATGTGACTAAATGATAAATTCCTGTTGGATGAGAGTTTGACTGTGCTCTAAAGATTAAAGATGTTAGCCAATTGGAGAACACTCAAGTGTTGTTTTCATTTCCATTCTGTATTTGATTTTTATCTCGCCTACCTACATTGTATCTGAAATTGTTAATAAACACTTTTTTCACCTGGCAAAATGCTAGTATGTACTTGCACCTGGCAAAATGCCATTATGTACTTGAATTTTATTGGCCTTCCAAGTGTAAGAACCCTAAGATATACCTAATGTACTTAATTTTCATCATTAAAAAATACTAATATACAACAATATGTTGTATTTTCTTGCAACTTGAATCATTGCTTTTAAAAGATATACTACTCAAAACTATTTATGGGTCATGCAGTTTGTAATTTTTATCGATGTGTCTAAAGCAATTTTAACTGGTATATCATGACTTATATTGCATGATACTGACTAAATGTGTAAAAAGTACAAAAACAAAGCCTCACAAAATCTTGTTCTGGTCATTTCTGTTGAAAAGAAAATTGTGTTATTTGTGATCAGATTGAGCTGTCAGCTTGTGCTGTTCATGTGATGTTTCAGTGAATTCTCGATGCACGTGTTCTGGACATGCATTCTGAGTTCATCATGCACAATGTTCCTTTAATTACAGGCTGTGTTTATAAATCATTTTCATGTTTTTGCGACGGCAGTTAGATGCCATCATAAATAAATCTTTATTTCAAGGGATGAAATTGGTTTAGGTCAAAAGAAAGTTGTCCAGTACTAGGTGAATTAAAAAATCTAACATTATTTATTTGTGTTATCAAATTTTGCGTCATTCATGACCCATACATTGTTTTGAGTAGTCATTCCACAACTGGTTCATCAAAGGCTGTAGTATGTGCTGTCCTGTCTGTTGGATAGTGCATATAAAATACCCCTTGCTGCTTATTGGAAAGAGTAGCCTATGTGGCAGCAGGATGTTTCCTCTAAAATAAATCTGTCAGAGTGACCATATGATTGATGGCCAATAGCCCAGGGCTGTCAGTAGTTTGAGAAGTTGCAGGGTATAACAGTGATGGTAGCTGGTGATCTTGGCATGCATAAAACAACATATTTTTTTACCAAAAACAAAAAGTTGGCGGCGACAAAAGCTGTTACAGGTTGCGATTTACCAGCCAGTGACCGGGTACTTTTGAGGGCACTGATAGCCAACAATAAGATTAAAAATCAATGTGCTCTAGAGGCATCGTTAAATAAAACAAACTTTACTTTGTTTTGAGCAGTATACAATATGACCTTGGATACATTCTTACAGAAATGTTGACATCACTTTATTAATACAATTTTAGGCATTGTTTTGTTTGTGTGAGTTAAGTAGGTGTTTCACTGCATCGCACTTCCCAGTTAAGTACCATGAGATTGCACTGCCACAGTGTTGTGAACATTGTCTTGTCTATTGTGGCATTCATCCCAGGCTAATTTACAGTGCTGCCAGCAAGTGGAATTTCATTAATTTTAGTTACCTGAAGTCTAGCAATACTTGTTGTTAAGAGTGCCTGTCTATTCTGTCATGGCATATTATAAAGAAAATAAAATAATAACTTGATATATCTATTGGTTTTTTCTCCAGTTGTTTTTCTTTTTATTTTGAGTGCGTTCAGTATACTAAGCTTAAGGTGATATTCATCTGCTTTCACAGGGTTCTTGCATATCTTGAAAGTCTTTATTTTAAAAAATAATTTTTCAAGGTCTTTATTTAAAAAAATAATTTTTCAAGGTCTCGAATGCTTTGAATTTCAGGTTTGTCAATAAAAGTCTGTTAAAATCTTTAATTTTTGTCTTATCTGTTCCAAGAAAAAGATAAGAACCTCAATTCTCTGCCTTCCTTTAATCTTCTGACTACCCCTGAACATAACATTGAATTTTGCTTGTTTTACGGTACAGGTGAATGTCCCATATCAAGTGATAATACTAAATCAACCATGACTAACTTCTCTCAGCAGTTTCCATCTAAAAACCTGTGGATGACTGGCTGTTTTGATGGGGAAAAAATGTCTTTGAAAATTGTAAAAATCTACTTTGAAAGTCTTTGAAAAGTCTTTATTTTTTGTTAAGAAAAATTTGCAAAAACCTTGTTCTAATTATAAACACCTGTTATTATACGAATTTACCCATTCATTGAAAATTCATCCAGCTACTAACAACCACCCACTCCTCTGTCATGTTCAATAGATTGGTGACTCACGAACAGTTTGACTGGTTTCGTGCTGTCATTTTCTATTACCTAACATTTGTCTAACATTAGAGAGCTTGCCTTCAAGAACATGCCACAAGTCTCCTTTATGTGCCTTCTTCCATTTCCCACCATTAGTGTTTGCATCTATCTATCCGTCTGTCTCTCTATCAGTCTGTCTGTTCATCCATCCATCTGTCCATCCATCTATCAATATATCTTTCTATTAATCTATCTGTCCATCCATCCATCCATCCATCCATCCATCCATCCATCCATCCATCCATCTATCCACCCACCTAATATGTTTAACCTTTTTCAGCTTTTACTTATGCCCACCTCCAGTTAACGTTTAGGCACGCTATTCATCTCTTTCTTCCTCCAGTCCAAGGCATTCTGTGTTAAAAGGGATTTCTTGATTATATAAATATTTGAGTGAGCCACAGTGGTCCAGCAGTAGAATGTTGGACTCTCAAGCTGATTACACTGGTTCAACACCCGTTGGAGGCTGGCTCACACCTGACTATGTGTCAAAATATCTAAATGTTTGACATCCAATAGCCAGTGATTAATAAATCAATGTACTCCAGTGGTATTGTTAAACATACATGTACATGTATATATATATAAATATTTGTTTTCTTCACAGAGCAACTGCTATGGTGTGGAAGGTGTGGATGAGAATCATGAGTTCGCTCGACTGCGGCAGTCCATGGAGATGGTCGGCTTCTCACAGGAAACACAGAGACGGTATGATCAGTTCTATTAACATGATACAAAATTAACACTTTATGCTTATAAAACTGTATAATGGACTTCTTGTAATGGCTAATTTAGCCTAAACAAAAAACAAAACAATGAATGCATTTCATTCAACACTCCAGACTTTTATTCCTAACTACACACCTAATTTATTCAGAATATCTGAATTATAAGAAAAAAAACATATAATAAAAATATCATATTTTAATGAACTTTGCCACTATGACAAACTATGCCAAACAGCACATGTAAGTATAATATTGCATGTGCAAACCATTCTCTTAACTCCACACATAAGTCAATACACCTGTCCAGTACTAACAACAAGAAAATGATTTCACTCTAATTCCTACTTTAAACAATTAAAATCATATCTGGATAAATCCATATGTCATTGTCCACAACTGGTTCATCAAAGGCAGTGTTATGTGCTGTCCTGTCTGTGGGAAGGTGCATATAAAACATCCCTTGCTGCTTATAAGAAAGAGTAGCTTTATATGTTGGCAGTGGATTATCTCTAAAGATATATGTCCGAATGACCATGTGACTGAAGTCCAATAGCCGATGATAAGATAAAAATAAATGTGCTCTAGAGGCGTCATTAAATAAAACAAACTTTACTTTACCATATGTTATAGTGGTTGCTCAGTCTGGTTTGTCATTTTGCTTTTTTTAAATGTACATGCATACACTCTCTCACACACACTCTTTCAGTCTTTCTTTTTATCTCTGTCAGTTTCTTGATTTCTTACCAGATAACAGTTATCTTGGATGTGATTACAAAACATGTCTTAATGTGATGTCAAATTGCGAACTATTTTTCCTCCGGGAAAATACAGACGAACAATAGTTATTTTTTAAAATGCAGTTAAGCAAATGCACACTTGTTAAAGTTTTGTGTCGGCACCTAATACATTGGTATTATAAATCCTGTTATAATAAGGTTTGACTAATATTATTTCACATTTTTGTCATTTGAGTGGACATCTCCAAATATTAACAGATTTATAAAGTATACAGTCAAAACAGTAGTGACCTCATGTAATATCACAGCCACTTGACAGTAAGAACTATTTTAGATGCATCCTTTAATAGAACAAATCCCTTTATTTAAAACTGTATATAGTAGCCACCTGTTCATAATCACTGTTGGTATGTGAAGTTAGTGGTTGTTATATATATAACTTAGTTTTACTGTATATTGACATTCTAAAGTTCAAGATTTTACATTTTAATAAACTCATATCTGAAGATTTAATTACTGGTTTTGTTGTTATTTTTCAGGATCTTTTCAGTATTGTCTGCTGTACTTCACTTAGGCAATGTTGAATTCAGAAGGGTTAGTATCAAATAACCTGCTATTTATAAACATGATGTACAGTGTTATTGTTTTATATGTCTAATAATCAGAAGAAATGTTCATGTAAAGAGTTATTGAGAATACTGTCAGTATTTACCTGTTCATACAGAGCATACACATTTTCAAACCCCCTCTAATCCCCAAATTAATACAGAATTTATTGTGAAATACACTCAAGAGGTGAGAATGTAGTTAAGTGTATGTGGAAGGTTGTTTTTAATTTCAAAAGCCTCATATATTTACAGATATAAAACAAAAAACTTTTTTTTTTTAAATTTCATAAAATTTGAAAATAAAACTGATTCTATAGTATGAATATAATTTTCTAAAATAAGTGCAAATTTTCAATTGTTTTGAGCATTCTGTATTGTTTTAATCAGTCTATGGGAAAGTGCAAATTTTCAATAGATTTGAGCATTCTGTATTGTTTTAATCAGTCTATGGGAAAGTGCAAATTGGAAAGTGCATATAAAAGATAGGAAACTGAAGGAGGTTTCTTCTGAAATTTGTGTCAATTAAAAAAACATCACAAAACCACTCAACTTTTTTCACTAATTATTAACTAAATGTTTTGTTATTTGTTTATTTTGTTTGTTGTTTCCTCAATAACAGAGAGAGCAGCACCATGATGAATCGGTGACAGTGAAGAATGAAGCTACAGTTCAGATCATTTCTCAGCTACTTAAGGTAATTATTATCACTGTTATGACGACTTGAGGATGGTAAGTACTGGGATCAAATCTCAGTCAAGGTATGGGATTTTTAATCTCAGTGTTGACTGCAACCCATAGTGAGTGCTACACAAAGAATGACGAGCAGGTCTATAGCACTTGTATTAAACAGTTGTCCATAACTGGTTTATCAAAGGCTGACGTCAGGGTTCGAATTTCACCACGGCATCAGAGGTAAATGCTGTGGGTGCCCCTCTAACTTGCTGCAGTTCCTAGAAAATTTGATTTTGTTGAGGGCAAAAAAATGCTGTAGCGCCCCATCTGGTTTGCTGCCATGCCCTCCATATTCATTCCATGTTATATGTGTTTCTTGTCCAATAAAAAGTGTAAAAACAATCATTTTTGTCTGAGAAAACTTGGGAAGTTGCCTTCGTGTCTCTTTTTTAGAAGGAAACATTTGCCTTAGTGCCCTTCCAACTTGCCTTGGTACCCCAATTTTTCTTACTAAACCGAAGGCAACACTTGCTGTGCCTAAAAAAAAATTGAAATTCAACCCCTGGATGTTTGTACTATCCAGTCTGAAGACAACCATTCTTGTCTTTGAAGCCCGCTCCAATTGCTTGAAATATCTTACCCTTATGGTTGCTATAGTCATCATTTTTCTTCCACTCTTGTAAGAGACTTACAGTTTTAGGAAAAGCTTATACATTATTTATATTATAAGATGGTTCCCCCATATAAATGTTTTATTTTAGTCCGACCAAAATAAAATGAAATTGTCTTTTTAATTTTTAAATTTTTAATCAATATTTTATTTTAAATTTTTTATCTGTCTTTCTGTTCTATTAGTTTTTTTAGATTTTATTATTTTATGATTTGAGCTGTCTTTACATTTTGATTTTAAGATTTTCAAGTTGTCTTTTTATTTTTGTTTTTATATTTTCAAGTTGCCTATTTTATTGTTTGTTTCAGGTGAAAGAGAAGACGTTGATGGAAGCACTCACATCCAAGAAGACTGTGGCTGGGGATGAAACTGTTGTCATTAACTATAAAATGGATGATGTAAGAATTTTAAACAAAAAATTAAATTAACAATCATTATAAGAAAATGGTGCTATATCTTATATGCAATGAACTAAATCAAGTCAATTATGAGAGCGACAAAATTGTTATCATGGTTTTGTTATAAAACTTTCTCAGGACTTCTACTTCAGTCAGTAGCGATGGTCAAGTGTGCATGCAGATTTGATGCTATCTTATGTGGCATAAGTTAAACAGTCATCCGTTACAGGAGAGTTATTGATAATTTTAGCCTGAGAATGAAAAAATGGAGTGTTTTTGCCTTTACCGTTTTTCATTTATATTTTATCCTTTGAAATGATGAAATTGGCAAAACTCCCCTCCTAATTTGAGATTTTCACTTGGAATGATTTTCAGGTGAGTAGAGCTTTGCTCACCTGCTATTTTCATTGGAGAGGAATGCTTAAGTGTGTTGGCTAGTGTATAGTGAGTTTCATAAAACACTTTATTATAGGCAATGCCTACACAAGTGTCTTTGCTCATCTTTTTAGAGTGTGGGATGTAGCTCAGCAAGTGTCTGCCTGAGGTGCAGTGGATCATCTGATCAATCCCCTTCAGTGGAGCATTAGGCTATTTATTATTCCAGCAAGTGATTCACAACTGGTGAAAGAAACTCTTTAGCATGTGATATTCTCAGTAGGACAGTGCATATAAAAGAGCCCTTGTTACTAATCAGAAAGAGTAGTCTGTGTGGTGGTAGCGGGTTTCTTAAAGTTCACAGATATCAGTGTCAGATATGAGTTGGATAGCCATTGATTAACCAATATTTAGGCTGTCATTAAATAAACTTTCCCTTCCTTTTCTTTTGATCATTTTTGACTGTATCGTATGTTGGTTGGATAAAGTAAAGAATGGGTATGATATGGTTAAATCAGGTGGATAGTATATACAGTATACGCAAAAACATTTGCAAATAAATTATACGGCGAAAATCGTGTACATGCTGATAGTGTAGTGAATTCAAATACGTGCGTACTTATTTCCGGTTTGGCTGTGAATACCGTACCGTAATATCAGGCCACATGATAAGCGACATTTGGTACTAACGATTTCAGTATTGTATGTTTTTACAAAGATTATATGTGATTATTTAACAATAATTGTGAATTATATTCTTAGTTAATTTGAACGGAAAATTGTGGGTACTATCAATAAAGACTATTTGTGTTTGCATCATGTGTGTTTGTTTGTTCAATCGATAACATGTCTTATCGGAAATACGTACATGAATAACATGTGGATAGTATGCTGAGAATATCTAAATGTTTAAATAAAACTGTAATTGAAAGGAGCTTGGTAATTATTACACTTTTTATTAATTTTCTTTTTGTTACTGGTGGAAGTGGTCGCGAAAATAATTCCTCCTGAAAGTGTAAAATGAAAGTATACGGTAGTATGTTTCATAAAATATTTGTTTTGTTTTAGGCAATAGCCACACGAGATGCCATGGCCAAGTGCTTGTATGGTTCATTGTTTGATTGGATTGTTCTTAAAGTCAACCAAGCCTTGTTGGCCAAGAAACACAACAGTGAACATCAGGTGAGTGAAGAGCTTTGAAAAGGGAGGTAATGTCCAATAATGTTACTTTGGGCTCTAAGCATCAACATACAAAATAATCACAATAAAATCTGATCATAATTTCATTAAAAAAAATTAAATTAACTAAACCATCATGCTTTTTTATACTCTTACTGATATTTTTAAAGTACATATTTTATCCTTTAATACTAATAAAATAATTTTGACATTTTACATTTTATATCTGTTAATAAGTGGTTTTTAGAAATGGTGATTTAAGAAATCGTAGATTCGTATGAAGATTGTCGCTATTTCAGGTCATTCCACAGGAAGTTAGACTTTTGACATCTGCTACCCAGCGTTCCTCTTCCCCAATGGCTGGCTCAGAGAGCATATCTGAAAGTCAGCCATTTGCATTGGTAGGAGTGAAAACCATTTCAGGACTACTATCACCCTGTTTCCTAATTTGTTTGAGCATGCCTGTTCCTTTTTGGTTTGAGTTATTTCCCATGTAATATTCTTTTATTTACCACTTGGTTTCAGATATGTAGTTATTATTTATTTATTTATTGTTATTATTTTATTATTATAATTATTATTTTATTTATTTTTGCACAGAAAAGATTTTGCAATTAAATGTATTCCTATTCAAAGAATTATTTTGAACTTCTCTTTTGATTTCTAACTTTTGGGCATGGGTGTATTTAGTTTAATAATTTATTATTGAATATTTTGTAATTAATAAGCTATAATCTACTTAACCATCACACAGACAACTTGTTTTGGTTTTGGTTTTTATTTTTAAAGAAATAAAATGTAGGCATTGTTAATTTTTACATGCCATAGAAGAGCTTACTTTGAGCATGAAATTACATTTTATTAATAGGTTAGTTCCAGATTGTGTTGACAACTCCCAAATAGATACACCATAAAGCTTTAATTTCCGTCTCAGAACTGTATTCTTTCCTCTCTTCCACTTTCTTACTAGTGGACTGAACTTGCCTGCATTTACTTGGTGCTAACTTGGGAGAGGGATTTTTGACATTTTCTGCAACATACATTCCATTTTCTGTAACAAAAGTTTCTGAATCATTGTAAGCTGCTCACTTTTTATGTTTTAAGTGTGTCTGCATCCATTTATCAGTGAGCTTCAGTGGTCCAGTGGTATGACATTGGACTCTCAAGCTGAAGTCAGTAGTTCAAAACCCATTAGAGGCTGGCCCACATTTGACTACTTACCAAAATAATCAAATGTTTGACATCCAACAGCTGATGATTAATAAATCAGTGTGCTTTAGTGGTGTCGTTAAAAAAATAAATAAATAAGTAAAAGCATCCATTTATCAAGATAATCTCCAGATGTGTAGTTGGGTTTGCTACAGGAAATGTTATTTGTACCTGCCTTCATTCAATAGAATAGAGTGAGCCTTTATGGTCCAGTGGTTGAACATCGTATTCGTAAGGTGATGACAGTAGTTCAAAACCTGTTAGAAGCTGGCTCACACTTGACTACGTGTCAAAATAATGAAATATTTGACATCTAATAGCCGATGATTAATAAATTAATATGATCTAGTGGTGTCGTTAAACAAAACAAATAGAAAATAATGAAAGCATTCATTTATCAAGACAATCACCAAGTCTGTAGTTGGGATTTGCTATACAAAACGTTATTTTTACTTGCCTTTATTCAATAGAGGTTCAAGAATTCGTTTACATATAAGTTGTCAGATTCCTTGTAATGCTTGTCAGATTGTGTTTTAGGAATCAAAAACATGATACCCTCTCTCGTTTGTAGATTGAGAATTTAGCAATAGTAAATGTTGATCTAGCTTTAATTTCTGATTTAGTTCATTCACTGTCCTTCTTGTTTTCCACTTGAGCATGAACCTGATGATTTTGCCCATCTGTATCCTAGCTCTAGCATAGCAGACGTTCTTATATGATTTATACAGCAGTTGTCATCTTTGTTTTAGATTGAAATATTTTCTTAGCTTATACTTTGTGTGAATCTATGTACATTGTTTTTTATTCATAAAAATTTAAGTGTATACATGTATATTATTATTAGTTTAAGGAATTTAAGAATTTTGAAATGTTAACAATTTTATCAGATTATTGCCATACAACCAATAATAACAACTAACAAGTAGGAGAAAGAGCACCTTACCTTATTTTGTATACATGTAAATGCTGGCAAATGAAATCATCCGAAGTGTTACAAATGCTTTTCATTTTAAAAGACTGATCATCTCTGTATATTATTCCCCAGAAGACAAAATCTTTTTGTTTGATACACATGCATACCAGAGAACCATTCAACTGAATTTTTATCAAAGCTAACTTTTTGGTTGTTTCACAGACATTAAACTCTGAGCATTCCAACATAATATTGTGTACATGAAATTTGGGTCACTAGGTATGTTTATGACACCCCCAGTATTGTTTTTACTGATCAGTGATGACTGGGCGACTGTTAAATGCTCACCCTCATAAGACAGGATTTAAGAAAACAAATGACTACATGTACATGAAATTTAAAAAGGTATACAGGCATTGTATATTTTGCATTGTAGCATTAAAGACATTTTACATAATTAAAAAAAAATTAAAATCTATTTCCAAGTTATTGAGGAGGGATGTTCACAATCCCTGGACCATTCATGTACTTCCTTGATCCTCAAAGAAAAGATTTTTCTTAATGTCCATCATTATATAAACCAAAAAAGAAAGTATGCATGTTGAAATATTTTTGTTTCTTGGGGTGGTCACAGTGATGATCCACTGGCAGCAAACGTGTGAAAATTGTCATATTACACACACACAACTCCTCATAAATAGTGTGGTTATCTTTTTCCAGACTTTCTGTTACGAATGTTGTCTGGTTTATGAAATAAGTGACTCTTGATTACGTGCATTTTTGTTTCTTTGTTGGTTGAGTATATTTCGGTCAGTTGTATGCACAATAACAAATTTCATCTAAATTTCATATTCAGTTACATAAATGTATTTGTAATATCTTTCCTTACTTCTGTACATCTGTTTTACTTTCAGGGTTGGAAAATATTTACATTTGATAAAACTACAAATCTTATGTCATACTTAACATTTTTGAGTATCAGAGAAGAGTAAAGATTTCACAAAGCTTGTTAAAATGAATATAATTTTTTTTTCTCAGGGCAATTCCATAGGTGTTCTGGATATTTTTGGCTTTGAGGATTTTGGCAACAATAGTTTTGAACAGTTTTGTATCAACTTTGCCAATGAACATCTACAGTATTACTTCAATCAACA
This sequence comes from Symmetromphalus regularis, assembly GCA_032355785.1. Classification (NCBI taxonomy): domain Eukaryota; kingdom Metazoa; phylum Mollusca; class Gastropoda; order Neomphalida; family Neomphalidae; genus Symmetromphalus; species Symmetromphalus regularis. The sequence continues at coordinate 4,462 of JAULBS010079328.1, read as the reverse complement.
TATATTCAAGTTCGAACAGGTTTGTATCAACATCAATGATCATGTCGGATGACTGTATACTGAGATTTATTAGAGTTGTCTGCCCAGAGAGCAATGATTCATGATATTGATCTCCTTCACCAGACTTGATTTGGGCTAATTCCAGTCCGTGGTCCATAGCTGGTATAACAAATACTGCAACATGCGCTGTCCTGTCTGGAAAAGTGAATATAAAAGATCCCTTACTGCCAGTCAGAAAGTATAGCCTATGTGGCAGTAGTGGGATTGCTCTGAAGAACATGAGTGATAAACACAACATGTTAGACACATAATAATCTCTGAACAAAAATGTTCTGTGATTTAAAACAATCCCGTTCTTTCCTTTCAGTAAGGTCTCTCGTGCACATATTTTAAAAGACACTGCATGACTATGTCAAGGTGGACTTGTTGAATGAATATTTCACATGAACAATTATTCAGTATGTATGTCAGTTATGCAAATTTTAGTCCATGCAAACAACCAATTGGCTGTGTGGTGAACTATTAGCTTCAGAAATTGTTACAAACTTTACAGAAACTTTATTCAGGCAGAATTATTTTGGACCATTAATGTGAGTTGAATGTAATTTTGTGATCTAATTTATTAGGAAACCTACCGGATATGCAAATATGATTAATATAAAACTGAACAACTGGTTACCAGATGAACCAAACTGAGATTGTGAAATGTCACTGGTATTATTTGTTTTAGGAGGAATACCAAAGGGAGGGTATACAATGGAAGAACATCGAGTTCATTGACAACACAGGATGTCTGGAACTCTTCTCCAAAAAATCAAACGGTCTCTTCTCACTCCTTGATGAAGAATGCAAGTGAGTATTACTTAATTTATTATCCACTGTTTTAATCTTCTTCATCTTCTTTTCGTTCACTAACTACACCAGTAGTTCAGTCTGTAGGCTGTATGGGAGTATCAGTATGCCACTCAATCTGTCTCAATTTTAACTCAATCATCTAAGTTTGGGCACCGCTGTAAAATGTGCTCCGTTGTTTGGTCTTCCAGACCACAGCTGCAGGTTGGTGAAGGTGCTAATTTCAATTTTTTTTAATATGTGGGCATTCAGTATGTTATGGCCTGTACAGAGTCTCAACTGTTTCAATCTAATTTGTTATGTGTCCATTGTGTTCTTCACAACTAAAGAGTATTTTCACATTTCACTTAGTACATTTTACATCAAAGTGAAGTTTCCTGTGCAAGCAAAAGATGTACTCGATTAAAAAACAATTCTCCATTGCTAATGCAGAATATAATGTCAAAGCTTTGTTGACAAACATCCAATCAGATTTAGTATTATAAACATGTTATCAAACATCCAATCAGTTTTAGTGTTATAAACATTTTGAATTAAAATTTATGTTTTTTTTGTATCAGTATGTATTTCTTCAGTTGCTGTTTGCACTGATTTAAAATTATCTTTTGAAATCTACTCTTTTATTCAACTTACGTTGTATCACAGCTACACATTGCTGTTATCTTTATCTTATATTTAATGTAGGAAATTGAACTATCTCCCACTGATAGTACAGAGATACGGGATGTTTTTTTTCTTGAATGATTTACATACATATACAATACATTTATTGTATTGTATTCTATGATTAATGACCGCCCCCCCTTCCCCACTATACAACCAGGTGGAGACACCATTTACAAAACAATCTCCTTGACTTCCAAGCCATTAGGGAGGTGAAAGGATGGTATACTTACAGGGCAGGGTGGGAGGTACTTGTGTTGTTGTGATACAACTGGGAAGTGTAAATAATAATAAAAATAAGAAACAAATATTTCTAAACAACCACAGATTAAACTAACCTGCATTAGAATAACTCACAATTACCTCATTTACCTCACAAAGGCTATTTTTTTTATTGTTTTAGTGAAGTATATAATTTTTCTCTCTTTGTAGCTTTCCCGGTGCAACGAATGAGACGATGTTGACAAAGTTTACACACCATCATAAAAACAACCTGTACTACGAAGTCCCACAGCGCAAGGAGGAGTCGTTTGTGATTGTCCATTATGCAGGGAAGGTCAAGTATCACGTCAAGGTAAGGATTAAGTGGAGGGTTGGTAGGAGTGCTACGATACGGCCGAAACCGTATTGCAATACAGCAAACCCATATTGCAATACAGTGATAAAGTCATATTTTGATACTGTCATACTAATTACTAAACATATCTCATACAGGCAGATCTGTACCAGTTTCTGATGAAAAAGAGAATATATAGACACAGTAGATTTATATGTTTTAATTAAGTTTAACTTTTATTTTATAATTAACTGTCATAGTCAAAGGTTTTATAAGATGGATATTCATTAGACCAGTATATTGTTACACCCATAAGGGTTGGTACTCTGTGAAATGTAAAGGAGAAAAGCGGCCTTTAAAATGATATAGATATTCCATAATTAACATCTTTTAGAAATAACACAAATATAACCAGATCCTTAAATTAAATAAAAAAAAAAATTCTGTATTAATAATTTCTTTTATTACCTACACGGTACAGCATAACATGGGTAATATTTATCGTACGATTTCCCTCATATGTTATTACATATGTAATAATAATCGTCTGTCCTCTTAGAACGAATTGGCTGTTGTAAGAGTACATTTTGTTCTGATTGGCTGATACGACATTCCACAGGAACTACTTTTTTCATTCATAAATTTTTACTACGAGTGTTAATCATGAAGAATATGGCAACACATTCACAAATCACAGGAAATAAACGCATCACCAATCATAGCGCTCGCAAACATCTAATACAAAAGTTGGTCAGTGCAAATGTGCCACCTACTGAAATCATGCAGATATCAGGACATAAGAATATCCAAAGCATAAACAATTACTCCTGCGTCACCGATGATAAACACAGAGCACTCAGTCACCTCATTTCCAACGAACCAGCCATGCCATCCCATGAAATAGTTTCGACACGTGCGACTGATAATGAAACAAATGATGTGTCCTTTTCACAGCACGTTTCCCACTCGCACACGCTTCCAATGAACACTTCCAATTCCGAATTTGTGCATTCACTTTTTTCAGATGCTATTTACTGAGGTACTTTTAATATTAATGTTTATCCACAATCAAAACCCGCAGCAGCTAACAGTGTTGCGAGTTCATCTCTTGACCTGCAGTAAGCTTGACTGTTGCAAATGAGGTCAACCACAACATTTACTGTTTCATGGTTATTTATTACTTAATACATTGAACTCGTTACTAATTAATTCAGTTACTGTGTATTTGTTTGATTTTTAGTATAAACAAGTTTTACAGTTGTTGATAAATGTGTACTCTTTACTTATGAGCGTATAAATATGACGTCACTTTAGGAGTTGTGATTTGGTTTTTAAGACGTCGATGAACAAACATTACTCCGCCGTTAAGGAAACGGTAGTTTGTAAACAATGACTGGAATGTTCATTTAGCAAGACAGTTCTACGGTAATAAACAGAATATTATATTCGTGTCCATGACAGACGATGTTTACCACACTAGTGCCTAAATTATCGCATTTCCCTCGCTCTCGCTCGGGTAATGTGATAATTTAGGCACTCGTGTCGTAAACATCATCTGTCATGGACACTCATTTAATATCCTCTATATAAATTTGTTTTAAATAGCAAATTTATTATAACTTCTTATGTTACTATGCAGTAATAAAATATGGGAAACATTAATTCTTTAATAAAATATATGCATTAAAAATATATTACAAATTCTTAAGCACAAGTTTAAAATCTCAACCTTTCGTCAACAAAATTCTTATCTTGAGAGGGACATCGATCTCAACGATTCGATAACTTCTACTCCTCGACCTTTCAAAGTCAATTAACCTTAAATATCATTACCACACATAAAAATAAAATGAGCAAATTGTATTTCCCTAACGTCAACAACTGTCAAACAGACTCGGCCCATTGCGCAGGTATTTTTGTTCTTCCTAATATTTGATATCCACGATCGGAAGGACCGGAGGCTAAACCAATCTCCGTCTTGACAAGGCTGTTTGACAAATACACCTTTTGGCTAAACATATTTGTTAAACTCCTTCAAATCACGGACGAATAAATAACATGCATTGCGGGGATAAAAATCATTACATAATGATGGCGTATACACACTTCATAAACGCCGTTCTGTGTTAAGTGGGAAATTACCTTTAGACTTCTAAAATAGATAAACGAAATTGATAACTCGATATTGACAATAAAACATCAAACGTGATAGCAAATATAGTGGGACCTCATAAAATGGAACTCTATTTTACAATTTAACAAGCAAAACTACTACTACTACTACTACTATTACTACTGCTACTATTACTACTACTACTATTACTACTACTACTATTACTACTACTACTACTACTACTACTACTATTACTACTACTACTACTACTACTACTA
>JAULBS010079317.1:0-19496 GCA_032355785.1 Symmetromphalus regularis | reverse complement strand
ATAGATGCGCTCATGAACCTATGATAGATATGTCCATGAACCTTTAATAGAGGCACTCATCAACCTTTATTAGATGTACTCATGATCCTTTAATAGATGTGCTCATGAACATTTAATAGATGTACTCATGAACCTTTAATAGATGTGCTCATGAACATTTAATAGACGAACTCATGAACATTTAATAGACGGATTCTAGCACTGCAGCAGGATGCATGGACCTTTGGTTTTTGATTTGATAATCATTCATATGTGTGGACCCTAACTAATTTTTTCTTTTGTCTGTTATACTCTGCAATATAAAGAAATACGATTTTGACCAGTTGTATCGTTTAAATTACACTAACAAATAGCTTACACCGAATGGAAAAACACACAGTTTAAAATGATAAAAGTGACATTGTATATAAATGCATCATATATAACCCATCACACACGACTTAGGAAAAATATCAGGGTAACATTAAACTGTGAGAAATAAATCTTTATTTTTCTTCAGGCATGGACAAGCTTTGAAGTACGTTGTCGGCAACTCCCTGGATGTTCAACGAAATACTGTGGACATTTTTGACAATTATATCTTTTGCTGACAATGAATTTCTCAACATGCAATAAAACAGACGCTTGAGTCGATCTGGGTTGTCAGTGAAAAAATGAAATTTCCTGTCGGTGTGGCCATTCAGACAGATCCAGCCACGAAGCACCGCTCATTGTATCTATATATCAAAGCATTATTTGTCTATGATTTTTTTCCTATTCTAATTTTGTTGTGGGAAGTTAGATTGACCTGAGAGAAGAAAAAAATATTTATAGATATGCAAATAATATTTGAAAGTGATAAAACATAGACCTGAATTCACATACCATTTCATATTTTTACTTGCTCAACATTATTTTTTATTTTTTTTTATTTTGCTGAAACGCATTTCTATATTACTAATTTAAAATTCTGTTAAAAAACGTATGCAATTCTTTGAAGATGCACACAATGTAGTTGTGAATATGATATAATTGTCAGAAAATGACAAAAAAGCTAGCACATAATCCATTCTGAAAACAACACCTACACTGAGCCACCGGTCTTATTACTGTATGAGCGGGATGTAGCTCAAACGGTAGCGTATCCGTCTGTGAAGCAGTCAGTTGTCGGATCAATCCTTCTCAGTGGACACATTTGCAGTATGGGCTATTTTTCTTTCCTATTAGTAGTCCATAAATGATTTACCAAAGACCATCGTATCTGTTGTCCTGTCTGTGGGATGGTGCACATAAAACACCCCTGTTGCTCATCGGAAAGACTAGCCTATGTGGCGGCAGTGGGTTTCCTCTAAATAAATATGTCAGAATGACCATATGATTGACGTCCAATAGCCGATGATATGAAAACAAATCAATGTGCTCTAGAGGCATTGTTTAATAAAAACAAACTTTACTTTTGAATGGATTTTCATAGCTTTAAAAAAAAAATTTATTATTGTTTTGACTATATTTAATATATTAAAACCTAAACAGATTATTTGTAATTAGCTTATAACAAATTCTAATAAAATTGATTGACTACTGTATATTTAAAACAGATTAACTTAAAATAACATCTACTTTCTATCTGAGGCAGAGTAAATTTTACTGCATTTGTTTGGCATTTCTACATCTAACTATTACAATGGGTTACCATTACTTTTGTTTGCAGTGTTGCCGTCTGGAGCTATTCAGATAACAACACATCCTGAGGGAGTTGCTGTGTCGCAGGGTCTGCAGACATTAACAATGAGTAACTCGGGTACAGCAACAAGCAATGCTGGAGCGACAATCGTTCAGTATGCTCAAGGCCCAGATGGCCAATTTTATATCCCAGGCACGGGTGAGATTATTTCCTGCTAAATTTCTGATGCCTATGTTGGTATGAAAATTAAGCCTCTTTCAGTGTTTCATCATAAGATAAATTCAGCGGTAATATTGTATCATCACTGTTCACATGTTTTGAAATGGTAGAACAGGTCACTTCAGGCTGCAGGTTTGTTGAATTTTAAAACACAAGTTCAAGGCCATGAATGTAATTTTATACTAAGTGCTACAATTTCATTGATATGTTAATATATATTTCCAAGTTTTATTTTGTACCAGTTGTATGTTAACAATAATGAGTAATTCTCTCATTTTGGTACTTCCATATGGGCATAGAAATTGTAACACAACCAAGAGCGTTTACATAAATAAAGAGTTGAAATAGATATTAATTCAACATTGATCATTGAATGTAATTTGCTTAAAAGTACTTGAAAAGTCCTTGAATTTGATCAGAGATAAAGAATTTGAATCCTGAACAATAATGCTGAATGTTTTTATCTAACTACAGTGGCTGTAGGTGGAACGAATGTTCAAGCATATCAGATAGCGTCAGCTGGAGCTCTTCCTCAAGGAGTAGTTGTGGCTGGAGCCGGTAGTCCAATCCAGAGCTCAGGAGGTCATGGTGAAGAAGCATCTCGGAAAAGAGAGTTGCGCCTTTTAAAAAATAGGTTAGTGTTTATGTGCAATAAGTTACTTGCCTGTTGTATTTGTGAAGCATGTGCATGTTACAAACAGTATATATTATATTGTTGACAATGTCCAAGCTGACCTCTTGTGGCTTTATTTTAAAATCAGTTTTAAAGGTGTTGCATATACAGTGTACTTGTCCTACATCGGGTTCCCTCAAAAATAGAATGAAATTGGTTTATAACTACAACACCTCTAATCTGGCACTCATTTAAACCAGCACATTTTATCTGTTAATGTGGAGCCGGTTTAGATAGTCCACTGTATACACACACGTTACTGGGCTAAGTCAGGCATTTGCAAACTGTATATAGAATAATCATCTGAAGATGATAAAAACTATTTACCTTTTTATAATAATGAAGGTGAATTAAATAGTGGAGATTTCAAATTATATAATAATTATTTAATATCAAGTGATTTAAAAAAAATCTTTTATACATATTTTAATCAAAGCATCAATTTTTATTAGGTTTGAATTTTGTACGTCTGTATGACCTAAAAGTGTCCGCTAAGATCCGGTTTGTTATGTTTTTTGGCATTTTGTGATGTGAAGGATTTCCTTGAGGTCAAAGTGAATACAAACGTGCTATTTTGTGGACTTGTGCTTGAAGTAGAAGCATCTACAGATTTGCTGCTATGATAAGGTAAATATATTTATTACTCCTTTTCTCTTCAATTATAGCCGTAAATCCATGCTAGTACTATTTTGGAATTATAAATTAAAAATATCAACACGTGTTACAATGTAATTTTTCCATATAGTCATCTTAACAAGCACTATGCAGTTAAATTATTTGATCAGTTTGACCGCAGGACATAAAGGGCTAATTTTCTACATTACATAACAGTACAAACAGTCTAATACACAAATCTGTCTACACCACAAAACATATTATGTGGCCCTATGTTTTGACTAAATCCTATTCACAATTGTTCATGAAAAGATGTGAAAGGTTTTACACATAAATCAATTTCCCCATGTGAATGTAGTTGGGTATCCATTTTGACATTGTGTAATGGATTGAGGCGTCGGCATTTGACAAATACATAGATATTTGTTTTGTAGGTTCTGTGTCCACACCTGTGAACTGAGGCTTTTGGACACAAGCAATTCTACCTTGACATCTTATTGAATGACGTCACTCCTCAAGTCTCAGTACCCCTGTACTCCCAATTTATTTTTACTCTTTTTTTTCTTTACACAGTTTTACTCAAACTTCACCTGTAACAACTCTGAATCCTTTACAAGTCAAAAGTTAAAAATACATTTTACAATGTATAATATTTTGTAGTATATCACATGTTTGCAGATAATCAGTCATTGTTTAGCATGAAGTCTAGTATTGAGGTAAATGTTCTCTTTATACAGTAATGGCATGTGGAACACCATTAGTTACTCTTGAAAAGTCGTGTTAAATGTGAGGTTCTCAAACTAAAAGTAACAAAACTAAAGTTATAATCATAAAAACCATCTTATAGCACTAAAAATTTGCTGTTGTAATTTACAATTTCACTGTAAAAGCTGCCATATAATTGATTTGGGTTAGGCTTTGGGATTAAGCTACTGAAAATAAAGGGAAATTAATGTGGGCTTTTTAGATGAACATAATATGTAGACTTGCAAGTGCACTATATGTTTTTCCACTTCTCTGGTAAAACCTAGTACATCCAAATGTGGGTCAAACTGAAATTTTACCAAAAATGGACTTACTAGGTATAATTTCCAGATCACATGAGGCCATTGTAAATACATCTGAAATTCAAGGGCTGTATTATCAAGCCAGAAATGGAACCATGCGATTAAAAACTTACGGTCATTATCTTGAAAAAATATTTAAAACATTATGGAATATGGTAGGAAATAATTATATTTTCAAATTAAATCTAAATTACACTAGTATTTAAAATTCATTGTTTATATTCATTTGAAACTGCATGTTTGGGGCTACATGAGTGACGAATGCCAGACAAGTACACTAAGGTTCTATTATTTTGTGATGCAAATAGGAACGATGAGAAAATCTTGTGCATCTTGCTAAATGTGTCAGTTTAGCGGTACTAGTTTTGTTGTTTACACTACTGCATAAATTGTGTGTTAACAGGTTTACCACTGCAAGAACTGAAATGATATGTCCATGTAGAAGCTACAGCAAAGTAATTTTTTTAGAAAATACATCCAATTAATAATCAAAATGTTAGCATCTCACATGTGAATATACTGATGATTTTGTTACCGGCTCCTGCCCACTTAAAAATAGCAACAAATTGTGTTTTGAGGTCAGCTTAGGCATCGTTGTTTTGTCTTGTATTCTTTGTATTAGTAAATTATACATGAATTGAAAATATCATTTGTAGTTGTTTGTATTTAAACTAAGTATGATTTTGCTGGATTGTAATTTAATTTTGATGACAATTTTCTGTATGTTTAGAGATGCAGCTCGTGAGTGTCGGCGGAAAAAGAAAGACTATGTCAAGTGCTTAGAAAATCGAGTGGCTGTGTTAGAAAACCAGAACAAAACTTTAATAGAGGAACTGAAAGCCTTAAAGGAATTATATTGTCAACAGGATGAGTAAACCACTGCGTGGTGATAAACTGTTTGAAGTGAGTTGCTACAGTGTTGGTGATTCGCACTTCTTCATGGCGCCAGCGATGGCCGGTTTTTACTTCATCTTTCACTTTCTCCATTACTGTGTATAGTGTCTTTTATCATAAAATCGGGGTGTTTTTCCTTTGTGGTGCTACATCTTGAAAAACTGGTGAACATTAAGTAATTGAATGTTATTACTGATTGTGTTTTATCTGCACAAGAATACAGATTAATGGTATACACATGAGGAACTTAGTTTAATTTTGTCATGTGTTTTCGAGTCATGCTAACATTTCTACCTCCATTTTGAAGTCTTGCATTTGCTTTTCACTTTTCAGTAACATTTGTTCATCTGGCTGTGTTGATAAACTCATATATAGTTTATGCTAGAATTTTAAGTTCAAACACCAAAAAACCAGAAGTGGATCAACATTTGTTGAATATTGTAAACAAGTAATGATATCAAGATTTATATATTAATGCCTTTTACAAAGGTAAAATCTACAAATGCGCTTTCAGAAGCTGATGTTTCCACAATCTTGTCAATGCATTTTAAAAACTTCGATCACTAACTGAAGAGTTGTTACAAAACTCAAATCAGTGTGCTCTAGTGAAGTCCATGATTTGGGTAAATGGAAATAACATGCATTGCATGTTTGATGTACTGTTGGCCATTGATACACTGTTATAATAGCATTTGTTCAATACTGATGTTTACAAATAATGTTTTGAGTTTTGTCAGTAAAAATGCTTTTCAGTTATGCCATTCAAATTAAGTACAAAATGCAATATGCTTACAGGGTTGTCATTTTGAACCCATTGTCGATGAAAATGGTTAAAACCAATTTCTGATTGGTTGTTTTTGCGTCAATGATAAAAAAATTAAAATAAAAAATTATATATATTATATATACATATGTGGACCCCCGGCCTGATCTTTTACTTTCACAATTCAATATGCTACTCCAAAACAAAATGAAAATCCTGCACTTATTCAGTATGAGGTAGTATGCTGCTTTTAAGAAGTACAATTAAATAATGTTTGTTTTGACTTAAAAAGGTTTAGAGGTATGTGTTTGGTTCTTTTTCATCAGTTTATTTGTTAGTTTGCTCATGAATCCCCATTGACAAAGTACAGTATACACAAGCCTAATGTTGTTTTAGGTCCTATTCATTTTATCATAGTAATGTTGCTAATATAATATTTTCATTCTGTAATCTTGACCTATATTTAAAATGGTCACCATGCAGATGATATTATTTTAAAATCTTTTAAGTCTGTTATTAGGTTTTATGCACACGTTTTGGTCACAGACAAATGTTGCTCTTGTTACTAATTAAATCGGCTAAATAGTGATCATTATTATGGAACCAGCTGCCAAAACATCTGGTGTTTCCCACACATATACTTTTAAATTCAGTAACAAGTATTTATCCCCTAAAAGTTGTTGTTTCTCTACAAACTATTTTTTTATTAGAATATTTGAATTCTGGCATCAGTATATATTTTGATTACATAAAGTTTGAATGTTTTGGTATGGTGCAATATACAGATAATTTACATAATTGAGGATTCAGGGGTAAGTCCTGGAAAAAATTATTTTAGTTGAGCTGGTCAAAATGTCCGACATCAGTCAATTTGTGCTGGACACTAAAGAAAATGTTCCTGTCACACAATTTAATATGCTCAATTTAAACAAAATATACAATTTAGTTTTTATGGTGTATGCTTTTTATTATTTAATTTTTCACAGTTTTTTCAACAGACACAATCTGCATCAAGCTGACTTTTCACAGAAATGTTATTTTTACTAAAAGTTAAAACATGAGTGTTGACAAACTGACCGACACAATTAACTTTGTGACTGTTAAATCTTCCAAAATGACAAATTTGTACTGTCATTGTCCATGATCAGCCACTTATTTCCAGTCTTGTAAGTGGTGTCAATAGAATGGCAAACACTATTATTAGATCAAGTCCCACTAACAGCAAATCATGGATATTCATATACTTTAGCACATAATGTTAAAGTGCAGGCACATATTTGGGATGATAATTGTACATAGAACACATAAATTTAGCTTAGGTGACATTTTGTTTTATTTTTTGGATTACAAAGTTAGATTAAATGGATGTTGGATAGAATGAAAATCAAAGTAAAATTTGTTTTGACTCAAATTATAGATTCATTCCGTTTGCATGAATCAGCTGCATTGTGCATTCTTAAATATTGGGGGGAAAAAATTAAGCAGTCCTTTGCAAACAAGTATATTTGGCAAAATATTAATTTCCAAGACTTACATTAAAAGAAATAAATCTTTCAAACATTGGAAAAATTTAAATAAAAGCAGATTGTAATTTTATTTTTATTCCTTTTCTGTCATATGAAAAAAAAATAGCTATACAACTTAATGATGTACACAACTTAACTGTTTACAACTTAAAATGTATCTTAACTTAATGATGTATGAACTATAGCAAATATAACTTTGCATTTTATAAGATTGAATCACTGTTGATCACAGGAAAATAGAACACTGATGTCAGATGAATAGAATTAATTTTAAATATTTACGTCTCAAAGTTAACCTAAGCTAGACCATGTGATTAAAGTGAAAAAAGTAGGCACTAAATCTTTATATTAGGAGTGAATACGTTGAATAATAAATTAGGAAAAATAAACATTGCCAATTTTATATCGGATGTATGCAGATTGCTAATATAAATTTATTGTTGTAGATTGATACATATTGCTCTATTTACAAATATAATTATTTTGTGTGTGTGTGTGTGTTTATATATATATATATATATATATATATATATATATATAAATATTAAACAAGCAGCCGGTAACAATCATTTACCACTAAATAAAACCTTTCGATAACCACACACTAATATCAGGTGGATATGTTCATGTTTGAACATTGTGCTGACATTAATTGCTGTATACTTGAATCATAGGACTGACTGTACGAGTTAATTATAATACACATTTGCGCCAAACAATACACACACAAACGTTTCCACACATGCATTTGGAGTCGATGTATTATCAACATTGAGTTGAATAAATATTAATAAATTAATCTCTTTTCAATTAAAAATTATATTTCCCTCACTTCTAGATTGTAGAAATATATTTGTAAACATTTTATTGGTTTATAACATAGTTCTCATGTGTCAAACAAGGTCATTCACTTTCTTCTTAGATGTCAAAATGGCACCTTACAAGTGACTTGGAGTGCTATTCACAATGGATGGTGTGATTGGTAAAGAAAACAGATTAAGTCATAATAATTGTAAAAATTCAAGTCATATTTGCAACTGCCTAGTTGGAGTGTTGAGCCATGATATTATGGTATAAACATTTACCAATTTATAATTATAACAGATCTGTTCATACAGCCACCTGTCTTAAAGGGTCACCTTTAATTTCTCCCAAATCAACTAATTTAGTGCAATATTATATAATCTGCTTTAAACAGGTTCCACTGCAGTAGCACTGGCATTTTATTTTTATGTTGTTGAGGTCTCTGAACTTGAGTATTTATCAGATATACTTAATATTGAGCCAAAGCATCTTAAATATAATAATTTGAAAATGGTTTTTTTATTATTTTGTTTTACAAATTGTAGATTTTCCAATGTGACAACTCATTTAATATTTGTTCAAAGATAGATCCACCACCAAAATATATTTCATAGAAGTGCTTCCAAAATGAACATGGTTTTTCACTATGATAAAATGAGTTATTTCTATTTTTATGCATTTTGTACATATTTTAGCCATAAATGCTTCATAGCATGTATATATTGCACATTAGGTGTGCATGTTTGTAGTTTGAAAGGAAACTACTTTGATATTTGTACTCATATTTTTTTTGTATTTCATTCAAATAATAAAAAAGTAAATTTGTGAAGAAACATAATTATGTACAAAAAATAATTGTTTGTTGTCATTGTGAACTGAGTGTTTTCCATGTGTTGAGCTGCATGTTGGAAAGATGCAAGAGGTCAGCTTGTTGTATCTGATTACTGTCAGCTTGTTTTAAAATAAAATACTTCATTTGTTTATTAGTGTATATTACATGTTTTTATACAGGTCCTACAGTTAATTCCCATAATCACTTGAATCGTAGCTAAACTCATCTTTGTAATCTGAAAATCTTTATAAACCAGACTCATTTATAATCCAATTTTATCTTTAGCACTAAAACAGTACATTTTGTTGGTTCCTTTTTGTTTGCTTTACACAAGTGTACTCTAAATGTTCTAGCATTTAGGACACTTTCCTAAAAACAGACACTACTCCAACAATTTAAGGAACATAATAATTTCATGGATTGAAATAACCTGTTGAGTGGTTGCCACTGTTGACCATAATTTAGAATAGATTACAAATAATAATTTTGATCAACTATTGCTCCTGAGTCCTAACTTGACTTATCTGGGGAATAAGTAAGCAGTTTGCTTGTTTACCTCTAGGTATTATTTCATATTAGTGTTGAATATTTTAACACATTGTACAGTGTATTTATTTTGATGATGTTTGTATTATTGCTGAATGTTTTTATTACTCAGGGAAGCGGCAAGGGAATGTCGGCTAAAGAAAAAGGAATATGTGAGGTGTTTAGAGAACAGAGTAGCAGTTTTAGAGAATCAAAACAAGACATTAATAGAAGAGTTGAAAGCTTTGAAAGAATTGTACTGTCAGAATGATGGCTGAAGCCCGATCACAAATGCGGCTGTGTACTTGAGTTTTTCTTACCCTAAGAACAACTTGTTGCCTTCGGGCCAGCTTAGACTCAACCGTCTCTCCACAAGTGTTGAACAAGTAACATGAACAGAGTTGTGTTGGAGCTGAAGAAATAGTTTTCTTTGTTGAAAGTTTTACAGCTGTTGTTGTGGTTTAAGTCTGGACGTGACCCACATGTTGTGGTTATGAGCCTCCACGTAACATGTGATTGTATGGTGTGTATGTTGGGTTGTGATGTTCAGATCACTTACAAGACTTTGCATTCAAAGTGCTATTGAAGGTACAGACAGATGCATGCTGGATTATAACAGTAATGTTATCAGTCAGACATTTTTATCCATTGTATATATGACACGAGTGGATTGTGTCCTCATTTCCATTACAGTTAAATTATTCTCATATCTCTTTATCATTTCACTTTCAACCCCGACATAATATCATTTTTTCTTTGCATCATTTTTCTATGTCCATGTCACAGACATAAAGTAAACCATCACACATTGCTACTTGTAGTTCGACATTGTCTGCACCATCCTTAAGTCTGCAAAACCAGTTGGATTGAGCCTTTCTGTCATTCTAATAACTGAAACAAAGTTATGATAAAACACATTGCTTTATTTGGTGAGTGATAGAAATTACACAGCACAGATATTTTTTAAAAGAGCATAATTTGATATCTTGCTACATTGGTACGTATATATTTACGTAGTTTCTTACTTTGTAGTTTATTCTCCTGCATAACTCTGTGAATAACAAAAATATATAAACTGCCAATGAGATGCCCAGTCATCCTACATCTTTAAATTGTCAATCATAATGTTTCAGAATGTAGTTGAAATTGTTGAAGAATGTGGTAATTTGTTTTGGTAAAAATAAAGTTTATTTTCCACCAAAGGCTGGGAAAACTTGTCATAGGATAGTTTTAAGAAATGTTAGTTTTAATGAACATGCATCTTACCCACTCCTTACTGTCACTGTCCTTGCATTATAGTAAATGTAAGTTGCTACATGAATGTCGCTTCATAGCTAGAGAAAAATCAAAACTGCAGATAACGATAATTTCAATGATAGTAGCAAAATAATCGAATGTTTATGTATGTTTCTCATATTTGTGCTTATGTTTGCCATCACAATCATGTTAAAAATACCATCTTTTCTTACAGCAGGTAAGATGTTTGTACCATATTGAAATTTCTACCTCAATACTATTTCTAGACTAAATACTTCTACCATATACTCAACCTAAAACATATAGCAAAAATTTATTTTCAGTCCGTAAAGAAAAGGTGTATCTGCCTTATACTGTTGATATTTTGTGAGGCTTTCATGTTTGTATGTGACTGATATACGACATTTGATTAAGTTTAAGTGATGTAAATAATACATCAGCATTTTATTGGAGTAAGTATTGTAATATTGGTAAATGTTTTTGGTTGGGTTTATTTTATGCTGTACCATATATAGTATATTCAAGCAAATAGAAATTTGAAAATAATTTCCAAATACTTGTTAGTGTTTGGAAACATTTTGACGTTTTGAGTATAACATCATTATTTTAAAATGTTTTCTCAATATCTTACTGGTATCTGTAACCTTTCCATGATACGTTTTCCTCACCTGTTCTCTGTCAGATTCGATAAATAGAGCAGACATATTTTATAGATGTTTTGCTCGAGATATTCCAGATATTTGTAATATTACTTTTGCCTATATTTTATTTCCTTTAATTTTCATCATGTTTCTTAAACAGATTTGTTAAGTTTTAAATTCCTTGTTTAAATTTCTGAATTCTCAACTAAATTATTTTGATAATATGGCAGACACACATCAAAGATGTTTAGAAAAAAAG
The DNA here is from genome assembly GCA_032355785.1 of Symmetromphalus regularis. Taxonomy (NCBI): domain Eukaryota; kingdom Metazoa; phylum Mollusca; class Gastropoda; order Neomphalida; family Neomphalidae; genus Symmetromphalus; species Symmetromphalus regularis. Next base: position 7,758 of record JAULBS010079317.1, on the reverse strand, counting down.
AAATGAATGTTTTCACAACTGAATTCTTATTTACTTCTCTTCTTTGCTTTCTGCTGAATAAAGTTCTAATTGACATGTGTGTTCAGTGGCCACTCAAAAGAATTGACAGACATTTAAAATATGCTTGTTTCAAAAATAGTTTCCAGGTAGCTTACATCATTATAATTTTAAAGTTAATATTACATTTATTGTAATAGGTGATGTGCAGCATATTAAAACAAATGGTAAATTAATTGAGAATGGATAATCCCTAAGTAATACAAAACAGGATTACTTACAGAAGTGTTGATTTTATGTAGACCCTTTTGTGGTTGTTTCTGTATATATTAACCATATTTGTATATTATTCTTCAAAGAATTTATTTGCCTTTGTAAATAACGTGTACTGAAATGAAGAAGTCTAATTATTGTTTTATATTGGGATCAGAAAATTATTTCTTTCAAAGAATCACTACATGTACATACATGTATATAGGTTTTGCAGTGTATTCATTTTCAGTACAGTTCTAGCTCAATTCACTTGTGCTTCACTCAGCGTGTCTTGTATATATACTCAAACAAAAAATAAAGTATGTGTGTAATCAAGTCATTTATTTCATAAACCAGACGACATTCATGGCAGAAATTCTGCAATTAGATAACCACACCATTTAGGTATCTGTGTGCAGTAATACCACAAGTTTCGTACGCACTGTGGTTTTTGATTACAGTGAAATGGCACCTGTAAAAGAATATTAAATATTTCAATGTGCATACTTTCCTTTTTGTATATGTATATGTATGTTCTTCGATATATGACAGGCACTTGGCTCGCAGCTTTGTATTAGTTACTTCTTAAGTTGCAGCATTTACAAGTCATATTTTATCTTCAATGTATGTAGGTTTAATTATGTACTTTTTTGTCACATGCATGCACAACACTTTCAAAATTGTAGTTTTCTTGGAGTTACATGTATGTGAAGAAAATAAAACAATTTTGTAAGGTTTTGTACATTCTGCAGCACAAGTATAATAGTTATAATGTTATCTATTTCATTTTAATTGGATTAATAGCTTAAGCACTAGTTAGTAACTTTGTCACAGTTCCATAGGATTTTAAATAGTATTGGTTAAACTTATATGTTTTGTTAGTTTTCTCATATTATTTAAAAATTGTATACCATGCTATACTAGTTTTAACAAGCAGAATAATTTTAGAATTTTATTTTCTTTTAAAAATCGCACGCTTGTTTTTATTAATACCATCTGAATGTTTGTGATATTCTGTAACTGATGTGTCAAATCATAAACCATTGAGTTTCAGTGGTTATCTTTAAAATAAAAATCTCAAGTTTCTTTTTCGTTAAAAGTCTTTCCATATAACACATCTTTACAAATGTTGAAATAGTAGTTCGCAAAAACAATCTTTTATGTTTATTTGATTAAACATTGGGCATTCTCAATGCCACAGTAAGTATATTACTAATAAAATTGTGTTTCAAAACGAACATTTAGTTTCAGGGTCATTTGCTTACTGTTACTTAAAATAGCACATTCCTATTTACTGGGACACATGATCAGCTTTGATACATGCAAGAATATAATGCATAAAAAGAATCAGTTATGATCAATTTAACTTTAAGATAAAACTAGAAAAAGATGCAAAAAGTACTTGGATGTATATTTAAAATTTAGAAAAAAGAATGTGTAAGATTTTATTGAAATATATGCTGCAGCTGCTAGATTTTAATTTTGGGATGCGACTACATATGCAGAGGCCTGTAGGAATGACATTAGGAGTGGGGGAACTGATGGATCGGGTACAATCTCTAAATCAGATTTTGGACACAGTGACAAATGTTAATGTGTTTAAAAAAAAAAAGGCTCATAAGTGGGGTTGGGGAGTTTGTGCTCACCACCCCGTCCCAAGTTCCTATATGCCTGTATACATATTTTGCATGCCGTCACACGGGTGTTGGAATGAAATTCATATTGGTGGGCTGCTATTCATATTGGGGCAGCTGCTCCTGTTTCTGAACATCAAAATTTGCCGGTGAATAATTCAACAATGAATAAAAAAACATATTTATGAGAATTATTTGGATGGGGCTTCAGAAGAGCTATTGTGGCATCACCTGAACTTAGGCTATGTCGAAAGATCTTCAAAGATCCATATATGTAATCATATGTGAAGTGGCATAGATGAGCTTATGTAGATATCCTTATTGATCTTAACAGTAGACTTAAAGAAATTAGTTCTAGGATGAACTCAAATGCAGAAGATTCCAGTCTTGAAATCAGTGACAACCAGTATGCTATAAGCTGGAGTTCATTAGACCATTGGGGAAACTTGAGAATTGTTTTTATTTAAAGACACACACTTTAAGTAAAACAGTGTAGGTGGTTAAAACCTCAAACATGTTCAACATGATCATAAACCACTTTAATTATTATTTTTCAAATGACTTAACAATCTCATGTTAAATCATTAGTTAACATATTCAATATGGCTGAGGAAGTGTAATAAGGTTTATTGCAAAATGCTGTTGTGTTGTAAAATCCTCGCATCTTTCATAACTGCATTTAATATGTTCATTTTCAAAATTACTTAACGATAAAACAGAATTTCAAGATATATATATTTATATATATGTGTAGTGAATGTGTGCATTTCTGATTCCCAAATGTAATAAACTTTTGAAAACATGTTTTTTGTAGTCTGTTTTTATCATATTGGTGTATTTTAAAGTTAATCGATAATGACCTCCACGATCCATATATCGAACAACATGATTACAGGTATAGGTTAGTCCTTTCTGAATTAGAATTAATATAGATATCAATCTTCCAGATTGTTTCAGCATTTGAGAGCACAGCACAAAGCACTTAATATTCAAAACAATTGCTCACCTAGTAGTAGTAGTGTTTACTTAATCATTGCATAAAAGATAGCCTGAATGGCAACAATGTCCAATAACCAGCAAGTTCGACTGTCATTAAGCATCCTTTTTAAAAGTTTACCACTGTTCTGCACTGTTTGATTAATGTTAAAAAAAAAAGAAACTCATTAATGTGACAATGTACAGAGACTAGAGTTGACTAACCCTTGAAAACACCCGGAAATTGAGAGAAATTATTTTTGAGAAATCCTACGGAATTTAACAATTTCAAGATAAAGTTTGTTTTATTTAACGACGCCTCTGGAGTACATTGATTTTTATCTGATCATCGACTATTGGATGTCATACATATGTCTTTAGAGGAAACCCGCTGCAGCCACATAGGCTATCCTTCCAACAAGCAGCAAGGGACCTTTTATATGCACCGTTCCACAGACGGGACAGCACATACCATGGCCTTTGATAAACCAGTTGTGAAGCAATGGCTGGAACGGAAAATAGTCTGCAAATGGGTCCACTGAGGATCGATCAGATGACCGACCGGTTCACAGATAAATCCTGCTCCCCAATTTCAAGATATGAAAAGTTTCTATGTTGAACAGTAGAAAATAATACTCAGTAAAATGGGAACCATGTTGGTGTCTAGTAAAGGTTACACACATTTTATAAAATGTGCTTTAATGCGTAAATATTAGAGATAATTTGTCAATCACAGTTTTAAGAGCCTTTTAGGGGATTTGTTGAAGAATTTCCATGGAAACTTTATGACCCCAACATTATCACTTAACATTAATAAACAATTAAAATAACAAACTGAAATATTTATAATTATTTTTATTAATATTCAAACTAGATATTTTCCAATGCATGCTTTTGAATGCACACATGTTCAAATTATATGAGCAACAAGTAGCTAAATGAAAGCATTGAAAGTAATCATTTGATCTAGATAACATTTATACTAATACTCCCACTTCACAACATGTATACATCTTTCAGCTTGGATCTATATATTACTCAACCATTCCACTTTTTCACAATGTCAGATATTGACAGGAGAAAATAAATTAATGCTGCAAGCGCATTCCAACAATTAATCTTACGTATTCATACTGCACAAAACAAGATTAACAAAAAACACAAAAAAGAAAAGAAAATGAAACAAAATAAACCCATTCTTAGATTTAGAGCACAACAATGTAAAGAGAAGACAATTGTCTTTGTTCTTTATTTCAATTGATTTATTTAATGTTGAAGGAGTGGTATGGATAAACATTTTCTTCATTTCAGTTTCATTTTGTCAAAACCATTCTTAGAGCACAACATAATTTCAAACTAACAATACATTTTTTCATGTTGCCAAAAATATTTGGTACAAAGAATTTATTTTAACTGATAATTCAACAAATGTGTCGAAATTACCATTAAAAATCACACCTTTTAAATACTGGTATGTCAAAAACCTAAACAGGTGCTTGACATGATAATCAATCTTACATTACTATTAACTAATCGGAAAATGGAGAACATGTTTTGACTCGTGAGTCTTAGACCTGTCAACCCTCATGTTTTTCAGGACTTTTCTGATGGAAAAAAAAATCACAATTTTCTTGGCATAAAATAGGTAAGATCTACTTTTTAAAAAAACAAAGCTAAAGAATTTTGATTATGTCATGAAAAGTCTTGGAAATTGAACAACAGTCTCACTATGTTTTTGTTTACACTTTCATGGATAATAATGCCAAAAAATAGAAATGAAGGAGCCGTTCCCAAATGTATACAATGTCAAACTTGCGTATTTGGAAACTATTTCTACTAAGATGGTTGACAATACATTAATAGGCCTGTCATTTATTAACCCAGTAACTCCAAATGGTGACTGGCTACTTACAGGAGATTAGTATCATACAGAGTTGAAAATAAAATAAATCATATAAAATACTTTAGTATTTTGGACAGAGGTAGGGTGTCTGATATTAGACTAACTAATTTTGTCTCGTCAGATTCATGTTAATTTTGTTATGCTTCATTAAATAAAAACCAAGTTAACGATCCAGAGCTTTTAAAATTTCAGTCTAAAGCCATTAAAAGAAAAAAGTGGTTGTTGAGAGCCTTGACTTAATCTTGTGAAATGTTACTGGGACTTGGATGGATGGTTTTGTAAACACTAAGTCCAAGGTCTATGAACCAACCAGATAGATCCCGGTTATGACTACATACAATAATTGTCAGTGGAAATGTTAAGTTATTCACAGACCTTTCCTTGCTATCAGAAAAGTAAATTAAAACCAGTTTTTAAAAATAATTATTTAAGCAATACCTGCCAATATACAGAATGCCTCTCATAAGTATAATGTAACACATTAAAAACAATAAACATAGGTCTTTAATATGTACAAACATATTCATCCATGAAGAAATTATAAAACACATTCAACTCCATAAGCTAAACATTCATTTGTGACCAATGTATTAACACATACGACTAGATATCTAACAGATGCAGTTCATATACAGAAGATATTAAATGAGCTACCAATTATTATGAAATTTATGTCCTGAGTGAAATAAATTTGATAATAAATGATAGTGAATTTGATATTATTTTTTACTCCTGACAATTTTAGATGTTCCACTCTTCATACATTTTAGAAAATGCAAGTCTATAACATTATGGATGTTTCTTTGAACTCCCTAGTTGCTGTTTTGCAAAATAAATACATCATATTTAAGAGGCAAGCTCATTGGTCTAAAAATATAGAGCAAACCAATGAAATGCCTGGTTAAACCAAAGTATATTTTCCCATGGGAAAATATATTTTTAAAAATTTACCCCATGCATATTGGTGTAACGTTCTAATAAATATATATATTTCCACCATCTATTACTATTTCCATGCTTAATATAAGCCATTTATACATACATGTATATACAGTAAAATAATAAAAACAATTTTCTCCAAACAAATAATTTATTTTTGAATGTTATTTTAGGAATTAAAGAAAGATTTTAATGATGTGGTCAGAACAAGTATTACACATCAGTTTTCTCATTTAATAAACATTGATGTTTCACCTAGAATTTTTTGTTTGTTTTCCACGAACATTTCATAATTAATATTTAAAACATTTAGAAGTTGTTGTTTTTTTACTAAGATATGTATTTTTGATATGTTTAGCTGAAATCGCATTATCTAGTTAATACTTTAGGGAGGCCTAAAGAATTCAAAGAACCTTGGATTCTGTAACGTTAAAAAATTTAATTAATTAAATGTTATTTAAATTGCAAAATTTAGGGATGTCTGGGCTTCTCTAGATCGACCAGTGTTCTACTTAAAACAGAATAAAACAGTTATATTTGTTTCTGTATTAAAATATTGTCATCTTTTGCCACTAAATTAAAAGGTATCAACCACTTACATTCTGCTGAATAAAGAAAAAAAAAAAAAAAAAAAAAAGGCTGCAGTTTTATTTATCTTTTGTATTAATTAAAGATGTAAATTACTGAATTGCTTTACATGTCACATTTTTAAAGATGGAATTCACATTGTTACAATTTTTTAAAAACATTTTCAGATTTCATACCTCTTTGCGTTTTCACCATTATCAAACTTCCTGGTTTTTAAACCACAATCACATTTACTAGAATACATCAAATTCACTTTGTAACATACACAGAAAAACTCAACATATGAACAGAAACAAAAGCACATCACATTTTAATCAATCAAATGAAACAAATATGAATGGGACATGTTACACATCTTAATAATTAAAAAATTCCCTGCATAGAAAATAGCCTGTTTTAAAATTCCACACACTCCACCAGCAAAAACAAAAAAGGGACTAAACTCTAAAGTCTTCATAAAAAAGAAGAAAAATCTTGTTAATTTGGAACCAAATTTTGTTCATGTTATGTCAATTCACAAGTGTTTATTTATTTTATAAAACACTACTAGTGTGGTCTATTGTGGTGGTCTCTGTCCATTAGTGTTGTCCATTGTGGTGGTCTCTGTCCACTAGTGTGGTCTATTGTGGTGGTCTCTGTCCACTAGTGTCATCCATTGTGGTGGTCTCTTTCCAATAGTGTGGTCTATTGTGGTCTCTGTCTACTTGTGTGGTCTATAGTTGTGGTCTCTGTCCACTAGTATTGTCTATTGTGGTGGTCTCTGTCCACTAGTGTGGTCTCTAGTGGTGGTCTCTGTCCACTAGTGTGGTCCATTGTGGTGGTCTGTAAGGTCTCCACATATTAAGTACTAGTACAAGACACATTACTATTTATTTTATAAAACATATACTACTAGTGTGGTCTATTGTGGTTGTCTCTGTCCACTAGTGTGGTTTATTGTGATTGTCTCTGTCCACTAGCGTGGTCTATAGTGGTGGTCTCTGTCCACTAGTGTGGTCTATTGTAGTGGTCTCTGTCAGGTCTACACATATTAAGTACTAGTACAAGACTACTATTTATTTTATAAAACATTACTAGTGTGGTCTATTGTGATGGTTTATGTCCACTAGTGTGGTCTATTGTGATGGTATCTGTCCACTAGTGTGGTCTATTGTGATGGTCTCTGTCCACTAGTGTGGTCTATTGTGGTGGTCTATTGTAGTGGTCTCTGTCCACTAGTGTTGTCTATACTGATGGTCTCTGTCCACTAGTGTGGTGGTCTCTGTCCACTAGTTTGGTCTATTGTAGTGGTCTCTGTACACTAGTGTGGTCTATAGTGGTGGTCTCTGTCCACTAGTCTGATTGTCTCTGTCCACTAGTGTGGTATGTAGTGGTGGTCTCTATACACTAGTGTGGTCTATAGTGGTGGTCTCTGTCCACTAGTGTGGTCCAGTGTGGGTGTCTTTATACACTAGATTGGTCTATAGTGTT
>JAULBS010079306.1:0-19496 GCA_032355785.1 Symmetromphalus regularis | reverse complement strand
GGTGCCCTAGTCTTAGGACATTGGACCCGGGGGAGGCGGGTCCGAACCAAATTGGATGTGGACCCGTATAAAAAATATTTCACCTCATTATTTTTCACGCATCTACACTTGGGAGACCAATGAATGCACGTGCAGCAAGTGCTGAATGCATTTTCCTCAGTCATGAATATTAATGAAGTATGTTGTTCATCAATCTAAAGAGGGATAAAGATATACCGTCTTCAAGGTTCAGTCACGTTGCTCTCACACATCCATTATATAGTTCATTCACATTGTACATACACTCACCTCAGTATTACAGTTTACACACAAGTATTTCACTTACCTGGGTTTGAACCCACAGCTACCAGATTGACTCGATCTGCTTGCTCGACCAACTATTTATCCATCTTGACCAATCGATTTGTTACAAGTGAACGAACATTTTGGGTATAAAAATCATCAAGAGTTAAATATGTCTATTACATTGCACGTTGTTGAAACCTGATTGGGTTATGTCGTATTTGATTTATTATTTTCCCAAAATTCATAAGAGTTTCAACCAAAGTGAAAGTGAAATAACATACGTAATAAGAACATATTTGTACCGAACATTATATTTAGCGAGTGGTAGATTAAGTAGCAGAATGCAATAGAAAGTGTGGATTCATGAATAATAATTCACTCGCCACACTTCCTCATACATTCTCCATTACATAACAATGCTATTAACATCTTCAATGTCCACTGAGAAGTACCAGTTCAATTCTTTCTTCTTTCGATAAACTCATATTTAATATGTGGGAGAAAAAAAATATAGTTAGTTACAAATAGTGATATTTCCTATGTGTCCAGACATTAGGGACACCCTGTATAAATGTTTAAATTATTAACACGTGTTATTACTTTCTTTTAAAGACACCACATTGATCTATTAGGGAACGTTTGGCTAATTGCGGACAGTTTTCACCCCACTTTGATTATAGACATTATCGTCTATCTCATCATTCGTTGTTTTGCTCACAGAGTACTGTCATGACTAAAAATAGATATGTAAATTTTGTAATACTATTTTTACACTGGTGTAAAAGTGGCTTTGGATCTGTCATGCTCACAACGTTAGTGTCTCCTGGACAAAACTTACCACTAGGAAACTTTTAATACTTGGTATTCTTTAGCATCAGACGTTTGTAAAGTGTCAAAAATAAATGAGAAAGTATATTTTTAATTATCCAATATATTTTAATAAAACATTCGACACTGATTTTAATTTTTCAAAACAACGTTTCAGTGATTTCTTTTATTTATTAATACACTCAAACATTTTTTATTTCATAAAATAAATACATCCAAATTAAATGACCACTAAAACTTCAGTAGATAAATTGCGGACACAGATAAATTGCGGACACAGATAAATTGCGGACAGAACAGAACAGCATTGCCATAGGGTCACTTGAATTTTGAATATGTTGCTGATTTTTCATTGTTTGTTTATTTAGTTTTTAACATTTACATTTCGGTTAAAATACAAGTGATCAGAGTTCAATTACAGTGTTCTGAAACAGGTGACTAGCTTCCATATACACAGGTACAACACATGTAAGCAGTTGCGTGCCACCTGAAATTACATATTTCTTTTTTTATATATTTTAAAATATATACAATGTAAATGCATGTAAGCTCTATGTACTTCCATCACCAGAAAAGTGCTTATAACCTGAATATCACAAGCTAGGGCCATGTAAAATAATAATAATTAGTGTAAATTTCATGTCTGCATTTACACGTGTGTACACCTTTTCCCGTCATAAGCAGTCCTTCTTTTCGTTTAAGTTACGACGACTAGAAAACATTTAGTCAATGCCTGACCATGATACACACGAAACGAGAAAGCAGCCAATCAGTTTTGAACAATTATACACAAGTTTTGACCTATAAGTATGTGGTTACAAAGCACTGAGACTCACTCACCTATTATTATGTTATTTACAATTTTATGTAATACAAAATCTCATTTCATCTGCTAAAATATGTCATGACCCTAGACTGTTACATAAGGGACGATCCATAAATATCGATGTGCTTCACAATCCGAACAATGTTCAGAAGGGGAGAGGGGGTAAAAGCCATGTTCGGATTGCTTTTCAGGTAAAACATCGGTCCATCGAAGGTTAATGTTTCTTTATGTTAGGATTACAGGAGGGGGTCAAACCCAATCCTAACATTGTTAGGATTATGAAAACCATTGACATTTATGGACCGTCCCTAAATCAATTCCTGTGAGGGTGTTTGTTCATGAATCATGTCATCATCGTCGGAGAGGTAATGGTGGCATGTACAGTATTCATATTTGGTACACTAGAGGCACTGATTTTTCGTGATAACGGAATCGTGGAAAAACTTATCTGAAACAGAATTCCCTATTTTCTCCAAAAAAATTATTACTTGTCTCCAAATAGCGTAGTTTATTAATTAAATATGTTACGCCAAATTAATTTTACCGCAGGGACGACCACCAGTCGATTTAATGGAAAAAACTTATGTTTTTTAAATATTTGTTTTGCTCTAATTCTACGACAATTACGCAAGTTGAAGATTTATTACATATTTTGGATCGATATATTTATAATATTCGTGATAATTTAAAACGCTGAAATTTTTTTTATGTGATCGATTCTAATTATATTCGGATATTTTCGCAAAAACTGAGAATTACTGAACTCGATGGTATTTTTGGAGCACGATTATTCATGCTCCTTGGTCGAAAACTACGGGCGCAGTGGGGCGCGAGCACGATCGCGCGCCTTGAACGTGAAACCCTGCTGCCAGTGACAATTTCTGCTTATTTATTGCCCGTTATTTAGTGAATCTACAATGCCAAATGAGTGTTGTGTATCACTCAACCTTTTAAAAAGTTAATATTTAGTATATTTTTCTCATTTTTGTCTTCTGAAAGTGAAGATTTGTATTTTTGTAACATAATTATTCCGATGTCAAGGTTCATGTGTGCGCAGATTCGTTGTAAACAAACCGTACAAAAATAGTCAAGTGACAATATTTCGAAATCTGAGGTAACCGGAAGTAGGTTCATGTGGTTTTTACCTAAGTAACTCATAGTTCGGTTACGTGAATTATATTTTGTTTGCTGTGCATCAAGTATCTAAAAATCAGTTTAAAACATGTGTCGGAATATTTATACATCTGCATGAATAAACTTCCTGTAATCAAGAAGTGTGCAAGTTTTAATTTCTGAACGTCTACATGTCACAACGTAACCAATTCGCAATTTGCGTAAATTTAATTTTGCGTAACCGACACGTGAACAGAACGGCGGTTCGCATGAAAAGTTGTGCCCTGTATTTAGCCTGGAAACTGATTATAAGCGATATAAACTAATTGCTTCCATATCAACATGTCACCAAATTGTGTTGCAATAACAAGGAAGTTGGGTGTTGCATGATTTGTTCATTTTTTAAAAATATTTAATTACATTATCATGATTATGAGTATGTTTTTTTATTTGCAGATAGTGGTAATACCATAGGTTTTTTTTGGTTGGGACAGCATGCCAGTGAAGACTTCAGATTGTCCCCATGTTCCATTGATTACCACTATTTCATGGGATGAAATTAAAGACAAGCAGAATGTATGTATATATATTACATATTAAAATAATTTTTGTTCACCTTAAGTTCAAAAATAACTTTTGTCTTCATTTTTCTATTTCGCCTATTAAGTCTTCTATATAGTTTTGGATGTTAGTCATTTTGTACCATCCATTTCGTATCATAGTTTATGGTAATTTTGTACCCTAGTTATTTGGTCATTTCGTACCATAGTCATTTCGTACCAGGTATCTTATTCTTGTCATGGTATGCCACTTCTTATTTTTAGTGTCGATAAATAAACGTTGATTTTCTGGATCCACTACTGTGATAGTTTATTTTTAAGACAAAGTGACAAGTAACTCATGGCACTAGGGCTTCTTGTAATAAAAGTGTATGGCCTTTATAATAAACTTGGTGACAAAAACCATGGCCTTTAGTCTATTTTTTTTAAACCATAATCCGTTTGTTTATCTAACACACAGTATTCTAACAATGGCTCTTTGGTAACTAATATAATGACGAACGGAAACGTGAGGAGTTAAAAGTAATATATTTTCTTGTTCTTTATTTATTATGGGGTGAGGTCTCAATTTATTTGCAGCAAATAAAGAGCCGCAGAGAAAAAAACCTCCGTAGCAATCTCCACAGCATTGCTGATTGTCTTTCTTTTATAGGTGAACTGCCAATACATAACAGTCTTTAGTTCTAAGAATTCAGTATGAATTATTCTCTTTAACAGGATCAAGAATGTCAGGTGTGTGGAGTAACTGCTGCTAATCTGTGGCTGTGTCTAATTAGCACTTGCAGACACATTGGCTGTGGGCCAGCTGTCAAGGACCATAGTGCTACACACATACAGGTAAACTTGGAAATAATACTATCTCTCATTTACTCAGTGTTAAAACGTACTCTTAAATGGGGTGCAATGGTATACAGGTATATTGCAATACTTGCAGAGCGCAATACATACTGCGATATCAATTCTTATAAAACCTATGACTATGACAGTAAGTTATAAAAATAAAAGATAAATTTAATTAAAACATAAATCTACAGAGTCTATATATTCTCTTTTTTTCATCAGAAATTGGTACAGGTCTGCCTGAGATATGTTTAGTAATTAGTATGATAGTATTAAAATATGACTTATCATATCTTGGTAAATAATCAAACTGTATTGCAATATGGGTTTGCTGTACATACTGCAGTATATCGCAATACGCTTTTGGCCATATTGTTGCACTCCTAATCTTAAACATTATTTCATTGGTCACAATTTGTTGTTTGAGGAGCATTTCAATGTAATTATTGCCCAGTATGGGCTTAGAATAATGTTACACACTGGGCATTATAGCAAATGTATGTAGTTTCTGTGAAGCATGACAGGAATTGCCTTAATGCCACTGTGGAATTAGAATCATTCTGTGTTCAAAACAAATATGTATTCTGTAACTTATTTGAAATTTCATACAGCAAAAAATTGCAAACAAAATTTGTTTTATTTAACGATGCCACTTGAGCACATTGATTTTTATCTTATCATTGGCTATTGGACGTCAATCATATGGTCATTCTGACATGTATTTAGAGGAAACCCGCTGCCACCACATAGGCTACTCTTTTCCAATAAGCAGCAAGGTGTCTTATATATGCACCGTCCCACAGACAGGACAGCACATGTTACGGCCTTTGATGAGACAGTTGTGACTGAAACAAATGAGAAAGAAATTTAGTAGAAAAATATTGTGAATTTGTTGTGAAAAGAAAGCAATCTGTTGTTAGAATAAATTTGGTTAATTCATGAAATTGTATTTACCTGTACCATGCTTGTGGAATAGTATATATTTAGGTCAGATTGATGGATTCATTGACTGACTATATAGCAACTGGTTAGCTCAATAACATAACTATTACTCATTCTGCCTCCTGAACAAATAGAGAATAAAGAAGCTGTGACACACCACATGTGTATTGTGTAGATGAATAGAGAGGGTCATGTGTACATTCTCCTGTTTCTTCCTGTGTCTGTGTGTAAATTATACCTGGGTGTATCAAAGGAATGTAGAATAGTTTTGTCATGATGGGGCATTGACAATTCTGCATGTGTTTTCAACTATTGTCATCCTAATTAATTCTATGACAAATACATGTATGTCACCCTAGTTTATTTAGAAATCGTTTTCAAAAAATATTTGGATTTGGTTCACTAGATTAATTCCATTGAAATGTTTAGATTTCAATGCATCAGTGACTTCTGATATTTGGGTTAAGTAAACTTGATTGTACAATAGTTGACTTCAATTTTGTTGATATAATACATGTAGGTTAATGTGCAGATGTGTATATATATTTTTTTAATGTACATTAGCTAATTACATGTATGTATATTAAAAATTATATTTATTAAACATCTGTATATCTATTCCAGTCAAATTACTTCAATTACAATATGTGATCAAAGAAAAGTTATCTATCTTGTACACCAAAAGACATACCAAACAGTAAAAAATTTGGGTAGTAAAAATTTTCTATATTGAACAGTAAAACAAATTCAGTGTTGGACAGTAGAAAAATTCATATTGAACATTAAAATAATCCAGTATTGGATAGTAAAAAAATCCATATTGAACAGTAACATAATCCAGTATTGGAAAGTAGAAAAATTCATATTGAACAGTAAAATAAATGACATCCCCGTGTACTCTTAGCTAGCCACTTCTTCACAATGCCGTGTGAATTTGAAAGGTGATATAAAAGCAAATTGCATGCCACTTCTTGTTTAGTATTTAAATTAAAATGTTTTAACTTCTTCTTGAAACAATGATAACTAATAAAACAAATTTTAATTTTAGACCCTGTTATGCTGCATGCAATGATACATTTTGTAATGTAACATACATTTTGAGAAATGATTTTAAACTTAAAGCTATTATTATTATGAACGCAGTAAGGTTCTTCCTGATTGAATTATACAACATTAATTTCCATTATGTGATTCACTGTACAGTATTAGTATTCTTCAGGGACAAGGGCGTAGCTTTAAACATGCATCCTATATTAAGAATATTAATTAGTTTGTATTAATCAAATCTGAGTGAAAATGATTGACACTATACCATATTACCAGTCCTATATTTATGACAGGCTAGCCTTCGTGTGTGCTTATTAATCATTTTACTGGTTCTAGACATTCTCACTGACTTTAACATAAAGCACAAAAACTAGTCTAGCAAGTGACCACTATCTATTTGGTCCTAAACCTAAACCAGGTATGTTTGTGGTAAAACTTGCTGACAATACTGCTGTAATAGTTTGTTTTAAGACTTTAGAACCATTACAAGATTCCCCACGTACTGTTAAAGACACAGTTACCAAAGATACCATTACCAAATTGCCCATACACAGCTAAAGACTATATTAGAAGTAATATTTCCAAACTGTGCTTGTGCATATGCATTTTCTTGTTTATAATACACTAGCCTGGTGGTGCATTGGTTATGCTGTTGGATTAACAGCTGGTAAGTACTGAGATCAAATCTCAGTTGAGGCATAGAATTTTTAATCTCGATATCAACTCCAACCGCAAGTGAGTCCTTCACAAGGATCAATAGTGCCACTTGCACAGACAAGTGGTCCACAATTATTTTATTAAGAGCTGTGGTATGTATCTGCGAAAGCATTTATAAAAAATCCATTGCTGCTAATCAGAGTAGCCTATGTGGTGGTAGCAGGTTTTTTCTAAAGACCATGCATCACAAAATACCATATATCTAACATGTAATAACCACTGAATAAAACCAATTTGCTAGGGTGTCTTTAAGCAAACAATCCTGTTGTTTGTTTATAATACATTTTGGCACATCCTGTGCGTTTCTGTTCAGATGTTAACACTTTCATGTCTATGCTAAAATAACCTACACATAAATTATGTAACAGTATCAGCACATAGTGTGCTGCCATGTCCATCACATCACTAAATTACTAATACCGCACTCTGTCACATCGTAAAGAAATTAACATTCCTTGAAATAAGGCAGTTAGAGTGAATACAGATAACCCCCCTAAAGGTTTATTTAGGCAATCAGCAGGTGATCAATTATTTTGATTGGATTTGCATTTCGAAACCTGATTAATGATTTATTTATAGCTCAAAATACATTTTACTAGAAATAGCAAAAACATGTCTCAAAACTTGGGTTCACCCCTTTTAAGTACATTTTCAATCTGCATGCTGCAGTTTATTTTGCCTGTCACTTAATAATCAAATCAGTTATGTTTTATGAAATAATCAAATATACAACATCAATAAAATATTTTCTCTTTTTTTCTTCTTCTAATTGTGTTGTGCTTCTTTCAATTCAGTTTAGTTTGTTTTATTTAATGACGCCTCTAGAGCACATTGATTTTAATCTTATCATTGGCTATTGGACTTCAGTCATATGATCATTCTGACATATTTATTCAGAAGAAACCTACTCCCACCACATGGGCTACTCTTTCCAATAAGCAGCAAGGTGTCTTTTATATGCACTGTCCAACAGACAGGACAGCACATACCACACACTTTGATGAACCAGTTGTGGACTACTGGTTGGAACAGAAAATAGCCCAAACTGCTGTTTCTTTCAAATACTAAAGGCTTATTATTGCTTACTGTGAAAGAGTATGTTGTTGTTGCTGTTTGTTTTAAGGGGTCAGTTTTTAGTGACTCCAAATTGTATATCTTAATTGCATTCCTGATAATAGCATATTCCTAGTATTTGCATAATATTCTGTTGCACAGAATCATTTCTATGCAAATATATACAAAACTTTTTCTTTTAATTGCATATGCTTTTATTTGTAGTCTTGTTAATTAAATAAGAAAATGTAGAAAACTTATTTTTTTTATCTTCCAAAGTACCAAAAACCATGGCAGATCTTAACATTTTTATCAAAAAATCATAAAATGACCACAATTTTGGAATCTGTTGTAGCATTCAGGTTACATGGTCAAAGAATTCCTTACTATATTGTATATTTCAGATTTTTGTAATTACTATATAATAATTGTGCTTTGATTTTATACCAGATAGTACAAGAATAATTGCATCATTTTCAATTCGCATTACTGATAAAGGAATAATCCTATTAACTGCATAAAATATTTGGGTAAAATGCCTGTGCAATTAAGATGATTCTACTGTATAATAATTTATTAACCACCTGCTGAAGATATAAGAGTTGCATAAAAATATTGTACACAACAGATGTTACACGTAGAATAATGAAGTCATGCATCTTACCCATTGTGTTACCTTGAAATTAGAATAACAGCAATGTTTGAATTTATGGATTCTCTAACAGTAACAAATACAAATATTACATGTTGTGAAGCGGTCGGTCATCTGATCGATTCTTCTCAGTGGACCCATGTGCAGTTTGGGGTATTTTCCATTCCAACCAGTGGTCCCACAAGTGGTTCATCAAAGGCTGTGGTATGTGCTGACCTGTCTGTGGGACAGTGCATATAAAAGAGTAGCCTATGTGGCAGCAGCATTTTCCTCTAAAAAATCAGTATGTCAAAATGACTATATGATTGATGTCCAATAGCCAATGAATAGATTAAAATGAATGTGCTCTAGAGGCGTCGTGAAATAAAACAAACTTAACTTGATACCTTGTGAAAATGTGAAAACACTGGTTCATCACCAGACCCATAATGATTGATACATGTGTGAATACCTAGCTGTGAGTAGCCTATGAATTAATCATTGTCATGTAGTGGCCTGCAGGGCAGTGATGCAATGACATGCAATCTCATTATGTGAAAGTCTGAAAGATAACTGCACATGAATAGTTAACTGAATGCACTTTGGATTTTTTATGACTTGCCATTCAGTTGCATCTGCATTAGGAGTGTCACGATACACGTACGTCACGATACATAACCCACAATACAATACATATCTCAATAGCTGATTCACTTTTATTAACTGTTTTCCTCTTAGAACAAGAAGCCGAAGTCTATGTGCAATAATTTAAAAATAAGAAATAAATATGATAAAAATGAAACACAGTTTTAATGTATAAATACAACTTAGACTTTGACATAAGCAGGCACATGTTATGTGTCCACTTCACTGTACTCTAGAGGCATTGTTAAATAAAACAAAGTTTACGTAAAAAGTCTGAAGTCTGTTGTTAACCTTTTTTCACGCAATTAGCATTTAAACAATTGTACCATCATGTTTGACATCTAAAAGTTACTGTTTAAACAATTTTCTGTTGTGTTATACAAACATTCTTTTCTTTTCCTAATAATTACTGTTTAAACAATCTGCTGGAGTGTCAGTAAACACCGATTTCTTTCCTTGTCAAGTGGACAGCGAAATAGATGTCAAACACCATTCTTCAAATTATTTACAGACCAATTACAAAACCTTTCTGTTAACCCTCAGTCAGCCTGCCCTTTGATCTCTATAAGGACTATTATCTGTAAACCACTACTTTGAAGTTAACCCACCATCTACAACACTTTCTTGTTCTATCAGTATCTTAATTGTGGTACATGAATATTCAGTTTTGCTTTAAGAGCAGTACATACTATACATAATGGGCTTTTAGGAATGAGTGACATCTATTGTTGTGTCTGTCACGATCTAGCATTTATAGTGGATTTTAAAGCAGGTATTAGGTATTGTTATACACCATAAACCAGTATTATGTACCCATTACCCATCATTTGATACCCTTTCGATTACACAAGTATTTAAATAGTGAATTTTATGAAGTAAATCACTGCTAAATGTACCCAAGCACATGGTACAAAACAGAGCAGGATGTAGCTCAAATGGTAGCGTGTCAACCTGTGAAATGGTCGGTCGTCGGATCGATCATTCTCTGTGGACCCATTTGCAGTTTGGGCTAGTTTCCATTCCAGCCGGTGGTCCACAACTGATTCGTCAAAGTTCATGTTATGTGCAGTCCTATCTGTAGGACAGTGCATATAAAAGACCCCTTGGTGCTTATTGGAAAGAGTAGTCTATATGGTGGCAGTTGGTTTCCTTTAAATAAATATGTCAAATGATTGTCCAATAGCCGATGATAAGATAAAAATCAATGTGTTCTAGAGCCGTCATTAAATAAAACAAAACTTTAATTTTTGGTACGAAATAATAATTTATTTTGACCAGTCTAATATGATTTTTTATGTTGCCTATGGAAATGTAGCTGTTCCTATATGTATTTTTGTAAAATTTGAAGCTGCCAGTGAACATAATATAATAACTAAAAAGGGTAGGGGTGAGGGTGTTTTTCCACGTTAAATTCATTGTCTGGGATCTTTTATGTACAGTACCACAGTTAGGAATGTAAAACATGTAAAATCCCATCCCCAAGAATAAATACTTGGCCATCCATAACAAAGATGCTAAATTGAATTAGGAAATAAACATTCTCTGATTTCATTTTTAAGGTAGATATTGTGTGGATTTGAAACTGCTAAATGACATTCAAATTGTTTTGAATAACCAATAATTGAATGTATTGATTATGGTTATGACATGATTAATACTGATTTTAAATTCTGGTCAGAAATGGCTGGTAAATGTGTGTTGGGTAATGTAACAACATGTAATTGGGAAGACGTCTAGAAGCACCTTTCAGGTGTGTGTGCTAAAATGGAAGTCTTTGTTGATAGCCAGAGTGACATCTCCAGATATGTTCTGACAGAAACCCTGCCAGCCTTTGATTTATAAGTCTGAGCTGGAATGGAAAATAACCCAATGGATCCACTGATGTAAACAGATCCTAGATTCTATCACACCTCAGTGATGTACTTAGCTGACTACAGTGTAAGTTACACATACAGTATATCCAACTTGATTTTACAAGTATCCACCTATGATTTGATTAATTTGACTTTAGCAAATGGTCTAGGGTAATGGAAAACTTCACATTGCTTGGGTGGGATTTGAACCTAATGCCTACCATCACACATATGCCTCCATTAAGCTGATTATAATATCAACTAACAAAAATTATCTTTTTACATGTTCATGTTCATTAAGATTTGAACATATGGTCAGAATGTTAGAACAAAATGTCAGAACAAACAACCAAGGAGTAAATACATTGTGCCCACAAATGTGAGGCCGCATTCAAGGTGCATAGGAGGTTGACTCATACTGTGTGTCAAAATTACCAAATGTTTGACATCCAATAGCCAATGATTAATAAATAAATGTCTTGAGTGTTACGACAGAACCTAGCAAGTCATATTTTTAAAATTTTGAAAAATGAGTGAATTGGAGAATCCAACTGTTATTTACTAGGTTTTTCCATAACAAAATTCAACAGTCCAGGTATATTTTGTTAACTTCGTATGCTTTATAAGGTGTGGCCAAACTTAGTAGCTCCAAAAATGGCACTAACTCAATGTAAACCAAAATGTTACTTTCTAGGTAATGCCTTAACACTCAAGATGTGCTCTTGTTGAACTAAACAAAAATAAACAAAAACATTTAGGGGAAAGAGGGTATGCCTAATACCGTTACACAGTAATCTTGTGTATAAACTTTGAGGTTAGTTAGACTGTACATCTCATCCATGTGTAAAGTTGTGAGCCCACCTGGTGTGGATTAACAATGAAACCATACATTCCCATCTTTATGTGCTGTAGGTCAATGTTAGTTCAGCTGTCTCTGTGATGGACCACTGACCTGGCAATCTGTCTGGATGAAAGATTTGATGAAACGTGCATGTTGCAGCCCACACAATTGTAGTCTGTTGTACTGGGCTGTTTGTTGTTACAGCCAGTGCTCAACAACTGCTATCTCTTTAGGAAAGAAAGATAATTACTGCTAATCAAAAAAGAGTTTGCTTTGTGGTGGCTGCAGTTTTCTTATATTGATTTGCTGAAAGTTCATATAAAATATGCTCACTCACAATTAGTCATTGTCAATGACAGGGCTATGACTGTTAATGACTGTTAATTTAGGCTTCCAAAATTGGTATATGTTTTTGGCAAAAAAAACTCCTTGTTGCAAATCAAAAGTAGATTTTGTGGTGGCAGAACCTTTTCTCTCCAGTACTGATTTTCTAAAGGTTGCATAACACATACAGTCCAATTGCTTACACTGTTGCAGGCAGTCATTAGAGTAATTTTAAGAAGTACTATAAATTAATATGAAAAATATAATAACTTCACTTATAGACACTACATGTATAATTAAGATGAATAAAGTATTTTAGTTTCTGTATAGAAATCTATTAATGAGGCTGGGTTACAAAGGTAGGTTTGTAATGAATGGACTGAAAGGGCTTAACCTAAGACAGGGCTATGATCAGCTTATATTCTTCAGTTGTTGATGGCAGCCTCATTAAATTTGTGTATGATGATTTTACATTTTAGCAAGGCCCACAAAAAATATTTGAACATTTCTTAGGCTACATTTTTGGATTAATAATGAACAGGTCTTACATGCATTGTCTACAGACAGAACGATATATACTAGTTACTGATGCCTTTGTTGCACCAGTTGGTCAGCAATGGGGATCAATCTGACAACCTATCACCTCAGATGGAATGTTTGAAGAAAGCATGTCATTATAACGATCCTGTGCTAACAGATTGTCACAGTCTGAATTACAATACTGTTGGAAATGGTTGTCCTCTACTGAACTAATTCCAAAAACAATAAAAATACCTGTTAAGTAGGCCATAGTTTCATAACCTACATGTACATGTACTTTTGATCCAGCATATTTTTGTTACACGTTGAGACCTTTTCATTTTTATGACTTAAATATAAATAAATTATAAAAAAGTGTGTATTGTTCTTAGGAACTGGGATAGGCTCAAAACATTTTGACATCCTTTTGTAACTAAATAAATGATGGATAAACCCATGTTAGATATGACTAGTATTTTACTAGAAAGGTTTTAACAAAAGAAATGCTAATTGTATTTCTTAATTGGTCAGTAATGACAAAACCTTTTCATGAAAAAAATCAAATATATTGTAAATTTTGCAATTTGTGTCAGCTGCAGTCTTTTTCAAAGGAATCTTTATCTTCACACCCGATTGATTTTCTATTTTTTTTTGTTTACCAGTATAAAGTGTTGCCATGGTAACCATTATACATTGACATTGTTAGTATAAAAGGTTTTTTGCTTTTAGCTGTAACAAGATAATTAAAATTACTTGGGGGGGGGACCTGAGGTAATTAATATAATGAAAGATGTATATAGGATCATGTACTTTATAATTTGGTGACAGAATGGTTTTATCTGTCATCTTGCCATCAGTCTGCACATCCCAGTCATTGTCTCAGCTTTTGGGTCATCGGAACAATCCTTCTCAGTGGACCCATTTGCAATTTTAGCTATTTTCCGTTCCAACCAGTGGTCAACAACTGGTTCATCAAAGGCCATGGTATGTGCTGTCCTGTCTGTGGGATGGTGCATGTAATAGACCTTTGCTGTTTTTTGGAAAGAGTAGCCTAGGTGGCAGAAGCGGGTTTCCTCTAAATATGTCAGAATGACCATATGATTGACGTTCAATAGCCGATGATAAGATAAAAATCAAAGTGCTCTTGAGACGTCGTTAAATAAAACAAACTTTACTTTTTTTGTCTCAGTTTCTGAGACAGATGCCTGTTTTTTGTGGACATGGTCGTCTGTGCCACCCTCCTGCCATTCCCCAACAACTGTATTGTTAGGTTTACCTAACAAAAATATATATCGGCTATTGGGGGAATTTACTTGACCAAAATAAATATTGGCTATTGAGAGTGGGGTTGGTCGTGTGGTATCTGACCAAACCTCATGTCATATTTTACATCATATTGTACCATAATCCATTTGAAAACTACTGGAATCCATTTTTTTTATCTTGGATTATTATTATTATATTTTTTTTTACACATCACTAAATTACTAATTCAGAATTTGATGCCAATAAATTAAATAATTATCATTTGAATATGGAAATCATATTTTCTAATACACGTATATCTTCCCAAGCAAATATTTTTTTTAAATGTGACAATTCATTTTTATGGGAATATTATTTTAGATTCCTGTCATTTTCATTTACAGGAATTAGATTCCTAGATTCCCTTTGAAACTATCTTCATCGCAGGCAGAATGTAAGAGACATACATTATATATTAGTAGGGGTCAATGAATCAGCAAAGTTTACAATCAGTGTCAATCATCTGTTAATATCTCAAGCTAAACTTGATGTATTGTACCCAGAAGACTAACTAATGTCATCGGTACATGTCCCAAGTTCATGTTGCTTTGACATAAAGGGCATTTCATTAACACTAGAGCAGTATAGTTGCTTCAGAAATTGACCAAGAGTAATTAAAAGTGTGTTTAAGGAAATTACCTTGTCACTGTGATGTATTGCATTTGAAATGTACTGAGGGAAAGAAATTGTGATCATATGGTAGTTATTGAACAAAAACTTTAATTCAGAACCATTGTACAGTGTAATACATATATTATTTTTATGGCTTACAAAGATGTCATAGACTTATTGATTGAATATCAGTACCGAGCGTGTCACAGATTAACAAAGGCAACTTTCTGATGTCATCTGACAACTCTGATAATGGTATATCCCTGTTGACATCCAGACACTTCTCTTGCAAAGCCAGCCGGTGTTTACTGAGACTGTAACTTATAATTACTCAGCAGATATAATGATCACATAGATGTTCTGTTGGGTTGATGCCTTACTTCTTTCTATCAGTATACAGGGATTTATCCAGACTTTATAAGGTACTGAACATCGGGCCCTTCCAAAATGTAAATGGCACTGAAAATCCCAATTTTTAAACTGTAAATTCCCAAATTGGTTAAAAAATACATTATTACAGTTACATAAATTTTAATATGATAAATTCATTGGTGCGAAAAAAACACCCCAATTATGACTAAAATCGTGCTAATTTTCCCATTCCTTTTAGCCATAGGACCTTGGTGAAAATTGCCTGGTATACATATTTCCCATTTCAGTAAGTAGTCCACAACATGTACGTGCATATCAAAGGCAATGGTACAGTGATAGAAATGAAAGATTGTTTGTTTAATGATACCCCAGCACACTTTTAGAGGAAACGTGCTACTGCCACATCAGCTACTTTTTCCAATTAGCAATAAGGGATCCTTTATATGCCCTTTCCCACAGATAGGACTGCACATACCACGTCCTTTGATAAACCAGTTGTGGAGGACTGGTCATGATAGAAATAATCCTTGCCACCTCGCCTGAGGGATAAATAAAATTCAAATGATGTTAATCCCTTGTGGACAGCAGTGTAAGTGAAGTAAAGTTTGTTTTATTTAACAATGCCTCTAGAGCACATTGATTTTTATCTCATCATCGGCTTTTAGACATCAATCATATGGCTATTCTGACATATTTTTTAAGAGGAAACCTGCTGCCACCACATTGGCTACTCTTTCCAATAAGCATCAAGGTTTTTTTAATATGCTCTGTCCCACAGACAAGACAGTACATACCACAGCCTTTGATGTATCAGTTTTGAACCAAACTGCAAATGGGTTCACTGAGAAGGATCAATCTGATGACCGACAGCTTCACAAGCTGACACGCTACTGGTTGAGCTACAAGCCGCTCCCACAGAAAATTAGATGCCTTTTAAACCATATACAAAAGCATTTCAAACCTACATGTATAGTTGCTATGGTAACAAAAATGGCAACAAAATACATTAAAAAATAATCCTCATAAAGCACTTGATATTCAAAACATTTTATTAAAATTTGATCTTTGTTTCAATTCCAGATCTGTTTTTATTTTTGTTCAAATATTCTGAGAAGATAAGTTATTGTTAAAAATGATAGTGCCGTCTGATGTGGTATGAAGTTTAACATAGCATGTATTGATTACCTGTGTATATGTATTTTGATTACCTGCACATAAAACAGCTTGTTAGTGTCAGATCAATACATGCTTTATTTGTCAGGATAAAACACATCTGTCACATCACTCATACTTTGTAACTTACAGTTCACTTTGTCTGAACAGAATCTTTGTCAAATGAAAAAAAAAAATAATCATTGTTGCTGTCACAGAAAAATAATGACATGTATTAGTA
This sequence comes from Symmetromphalus regularis, assembly GCA_032355785.1. Taxonomy (NCBI): domain Eukaryota; kingdom Metazoa; phylum Mollusca; class Gastropoda; order Neomphalida; family Neomphalidae; genus Symmetromphalus; species Symmetromphalus regularis. Next base: position 2,790 of record JAULBS010079306.1, on the reverse strand, counting down.
ATGATTTGTATAGTATTCAACATAGCCTTGAGAAAATAGTAAATGTAAAGTTAAGTTTGTTTTATTTAACAGCGCCTCTAGAGCACATTGATTTTTTTTATCTTACCTGATTGCATAGTTTAAAAATAAACAAAACCAAATAATAACCCCTTGCCCCCCCATTCCACCCCCAAAAGAATACACAAAAAATTAATGAAAATCTGAATTAGATCTATAAAATAAACCATATTATGTAGAACAGTAATAAGCATATTGCTCGTTGCTTGCACATAACATTAACATTAGCTATGCTACTAAGAGATGTGTTTTACCAAGTGCCATTGAGTTGAGATAAGTAAAGTTTGTTTTAGTTAACGATGCCTCTAGAGCACATTCATTTTAATCGTATCATCGGCTATTGGACGTCAATCATTATGGTCATCGTGACATATTTCTTTAGAGGAAACCCACTGCTGCCACATAGGCTACTCTTTCTGATAAGCAGCACATTTTTTTTTTATATGCACCTTCCCACAGACAGGACGACACATACCACGACCTTTGAACAACCAGTTGTGGACCACTGCTTGGAATGGAAAATTGAGTTGATATAAGATTTCTTTTGAATACCAGGCCTCACATATTTATAGGATATTAAACGAGTTTCCATTTTGTATCATGTTTAAAAATAAACAGACAGAAATATAAATGTTTTGATAACACAATTATGGTGACATCAAACAGTCAATATTTTCACATGAAATAAAGTTTGTTTTATTTAACGAAGCCTCAAAAGCACATTGATTTTATCTGATCATCGGCTATTGGACTTCATACATATGGTCATTCTGACATATTTCTTTAGAGGAAACTAACTGCTGCCACATACGCTACTCCTTTTGATAAGCAGCAAGGGATTTTTTATATGCACCATCCCACAGACAAGACAGTACATACTACAACCTGTGATAAACCAGTTGTGGACCACTGGTTGGAACAGAAAATACATGTAGCCCAAACTGCAAATGGGTCCACTAAGAAGTATCGATCCGACAACCGACCAGTTCACAGGCAGACACGCTACCATTTGAGCAAAATCCCGCTCCCTATTTTCACATGAATAAGCAACACAACAATGTTCAAAACCATGATCGTGTGATAGAGACTTAGCTACGATTTCCTGTGGACTGTTCGACACTGATCCACAGTTCAACCTATTCGTTTAACATGTATAAATGAAGTTTGAACTATGAGATGAGATTGAATCATCAGTGAGAAATCGGCCCTTAAGGGTTTGTAATCTCCACTTACTAATGAACAAGACATAGAAAAAACTAAATCACAAAACCAATATATTCAAAACCCATATCCCTGCACAAGGCAGTGTCCAAGGATTCTTTTAGGCAATTATTACCCATATGACTCAACATATCTTGGTACACATCAAAGTGTTACGTCCTAGTACTACGTCTTATTGGGATGTAACACTTTTGATGTCATACAACATATTATTTCGCATAGCTTGTTTTCAGAAAGGGAGAAAGATTGGTTTAATTTTTGTTGTTTTTAGGGTGTGTTTTTTTCAAATTGATAATGGGTAATAAATAGAATATTAAACTGGCTTCCATTTATATTTATGTCCCTTGTGAAATAATTTTCATTGTCACTCACTAAAGCTCATGACAACTAAAAATTATTTCTTATTTTTTTACTAGTAACTTGTATTTGTGATTACTTTTGGCATTTAGAATAATTCACATATTAATATTTAATTGTTACATGAAGATTATTATTGTATTTTTTAGATTTGACGACAGTGAATATAGAATATCTGACCAAATGGCAAAATGTGAGTAGCTTTGCAAATAAATCAAATCAGTGTGTTAACAACTCACTGTTATAACACACACATAGCACTTCATAAAAACCTGATGGCATACATGTAAATGTGACTAGATTAGTAACAACTCACTGTTATAACACACAACACTTCATAAAAACCTGATGGCTTACATGTGACTAGATTAGTAACAACTCACTGTTATAACACACATGGCACTTCATAAAAACCTGATGGCATACATGTGACTAGATTAGTAACAACTCACTGTTATAACACACACATAGCACTTCATAAAACAACTGATGGCATACATGTGACTAGATTAGTAACAACTCACTGTTATAACACACAACACTTCATAAAACAACTGATGGCATACATGTGACTTGATTAGTAACAACTCACTGTTATAACACACACACAACACTTCATAAAAAACTTGATGGCATACGTGTGACTAGATTAGTAACAACTCACTGTTATAACACACACATAGCACTTCATAAAAACCTGATGGCATACGTGTGACAAGATTAGTAACAACTCACTGTTATAACACACACACAACATTTCATAAAAACCTGATGGCATACATGTGACTAGATTAGTAACAACTCACTGTTATAACACACACACAACACTTCATGAAAACCTGATAGCATACCATGGCCGCAGGAACCTTAGGAGCCTTTTTTTTTTTTTTACACACATTAATGTTAGCCACTGTAATCAAAATCCGATCCGTCAGTGGCCCCCACTCCCAAGGTCATTCCATGGGCTTGGTTACACGTGACTAGTTTACTAAACTATAGTCTGTTTACGGTATTTGGAACATGGATTTTTGTTGATTACTTTAGTTTGCATGAACCTATGCGAAAAAGGACTAGAGTATTGGAAATAGCAAAAAAGTCCTATGTTCCAATTTTTTTCATTACTTTGTTAAATAATGATTTAAAATATTACTCATT
>JAULBS010079295.1:10000-19500 GCA_032355785.1 Symmetromphalus regularis | reverse complement strand
AATTAAACAACATTTCATCGGTTTCTCTGTTCACCCAAAATTAGACAACATTTCCTCGGTTTCTCTGTTCACCCAAAATTAAATGGCATTTCCTGGGTTTCTCTGTTCACCCAAAATTAGACGGCATTTCCTCGGTTTCTCTGTTCACCCAAAATTAGACGGCATTTCCTCGGTTTCTCTGTTCACCCAAAATTAGATGGCATTTCCTCGGTTTCTCTGTTCACCCAAAATTAAACAACATTTCCTCTGTGTCTCTGTTCTACCAAAATTAGACATTTCCTCGGTTCACCCAAAATTAGACGGCATTTCCTCGGTTTCTCTGTTCACCCAAAATTAAACAACATTTCATCGGTTTCTCTGTTCACCCAAAATTAGACAACATTTCCTCGGTTTCTCTGTTCACCCAAATTAGACGGCATTTCCTCTGTTTCTCTCCAATTCAACCAATGTCTCATCAGCATTTCGATCGTCTTAATCGTGAAGGGGTGATATCGTTCCGCGAAAACTATTTTTTTGTCAGTACTATGATTGATTGTGAATTTTAACATAACACGTGAAACAAAACAACTCGCTACTTGTTTGTGGGTATGGTGTATAATTTACAATTTGTCTTTGCAGATACATATTCCTTGAAATAAAACAACTCGCTTCTTGTTTGTGGGTATGGTGTATAATTTACAATTTGTCTTTGCAGATACATATTCCTTGAAACAAAACAAAACAACTCGCTTCTTTTTTGTGGGTATGATGTATTATTTACAAATTGTCTTTGCAGATACATATTCCTTGAAATAAAAACAAAAATGTTGAGGTCTGCATACAACGTTTTCTTCATTGTATGTCATCTTATAGGAATGGTCATGGGTAAGTGAGTTTGATGGGTAAGTGAGTTTGATGGGTAAGTGAGTTTGATAGGTGAGTTTGATGGGTAAGTGAGTTTCGTGGGTGAGTTTCATGGGTGAGTTTCATGGGTAAGTGAGTCGTCGGTAAGTGAGATTCATGGGTAAGTGAGTTTCATGGGTAAGTGAGTTTCATGGGTGAGGTTGATGGGTAAGTGAGTTTCACGGGTGAGTTTCATGGGTGAGTTTGATGGGTGAGTTTCGTGGGTAAGTGAGTTTGATGGGTGAGTTTTATGGGTAAGTGAGTTTTGATGGGTGAGTTTCATGGGTAAGTGAGTTTCATGGGTAAGTGAGTTTCGTATGTGTATTTAGTAGGGCCCAAACAATTATTGGTAATTAAGTTAGAAATAACCAAGGAATTTATTCAAAAGTGGCATTATTGTATGCAGTGGTGTGTTATCAGGCAGGCCTGCATAAATTCAAAATTTGCATAACCGAAAAATAAGATAAGCCAAACAAAATTCCATAACTTATTTTCATTTGCATAACTGGTTAAAAAACAAAATTAAAAAAAACTAAAATTAGTTTTAATAAATAAAATCATTGTCACTTTGAAGTAAAAAGGAACTGTACTATACATTTGCAGTATACAAATCATATTTTACTTATTAATTCTCAACATTTTAATTTGTTGAATGAAACATTTGTACTGTATCATATTTGATTGTTCTCCGTAATCATCCGAAGATTTCCGACTAACATTTATTACGCAATTTATGATTGGCAACATATAATAATCAATGAGAGTACATTACATTTCCCAACATAAAATATTCTAACGACAAGTAATTATAATAATACTTGTCGGAAATCAGTCAAGTTGTACTCCGAGAAAAGATATAGAAAATTTATTTAGCAAGTTTTACACGAACGGTAAATCGGTTAGGCGAAATAAATTTGCAAAACCGATGCTCGAACGATACGATAGTTCGTGCAATTTGTGCCGGCCTGTGTTATATATGTGACATGTTCAGAGAAAAACAACCAATTAACTGATTACTCATTATGTTACCGATAACTGAAGTTTCTTTCTGAGAATGTATAAACATTTGCAGTTTGGGCTATTTTCCTTTTTCTAACCAGTGGTCCACAACAGGTTCATCAAAGGCCATGGTATATGCTGTCCTGTCAGTGGGACGGAGCATATAAAAGACCCCTTGCTGCTTACCAGAAAGAGTAGCCTATGTGGCGGCAGTGGATTTCCTCTAAATAAATATGTCAAAATAACCATATGATTGACGTCCAATATCCGATGATAAGATAAAAATCAATGTGCTCTAGAGGCATCGTTAAATAAAACAAAACTACTACTACTTTGTTCCACTCCATCGCAGTTTTGAGTCTGTCAATCCTTTTTAGCTATGAATGTTAGAAAACTGCATTTTTCGGGACATTTAACGTAAAACAATATTATATTTGATTGACATAAAACAAAATGGCTGGATAGAGTAACACGAAACATGACCTTTAAAATTATACACTAATTGTATGAAGGACGTATTTACTGTTTTTGTTTAAAATGTTAAGCCAGATGTGTATCTTTATATATGTACATGTTTTGTGCGGTGATTGACATTGGAAATATTTTGCATCAACTATGACGCACACATATTTTATTTAGGATTATGATGCACACATATTTTATTTCGGACTATGACGCACACATATTTTATTTAGGACTATGACGCACACATATTTTATTTCGGACTATGACGCACACATATTTTATTTAGGACAATGATGCACTGTCTTCGCCATGTGAAACACTGTCTTTGACATTCAATATCCGATAATTAATAAATCAGTGTGGTCCAGCAGTGTCATTAAACGAAATATTAATTATAAATCATTGACTGAATAACTAGTTATCTATAAATATTTGACTTTATCAGATCCCAGAAGCGTGATGTACATGTAGCTAAAATGGTAGAGTGTCTGCCTGTTAACCTGTCGGTCATTGGATCGATCCCTCTCGGTGGACCCATCTGCAATTTGGGCTATATTCCATTCCTACCAGTGGTCCACAACTGGTTCATCAAAGGCCATGGTATGTGTTGTCCTGTCTGTGGGAAGGTGCATATAAAAGACCACTTGCTGCTTATCGGAAAGGGTAGCCTATGTGGTGACAGCAGGTTTCTTCTAAATAAATATGTCAGAATGACCATATGATTGACGTCCAATAGCCGATGATAAGATAAAAATCAATGTGCTCTAGAGGCGTCGTTAAATAAAACAAACTTTACTTTTAATTACTTTTTTTAACATATCCCAAGAGAATCGTTAGGGAGTTGACAGTCGCACTTAAGCCATTTGGACCAGTGGCTCCCAATTGGGCCCCATGCTTCGGTAATCTACTCTTGTAAAGTGTCTGCCTGTTAACCTGTCGGTCATTGGATCAATATGAATATACTGCCTTATAAAAAGAGCCAAACTTGTAAAGTCTTGTCAGAAACGAACTTACAGACTAATATTTATGTTGATACTATCCCTCGAAGTACAATGAAGCTAGTTTTGGATATTTAAAATAACAACGCAATTCAGTATTTGCAGTAAATCTCATTTTTATTAAATGACATATAGTAAAATTGTACATGTAATTACATAAATAATATTAACACTAACCAAATGATGGCATACCCAAAAATCTGCCACAAAAGTAATAAACAAAGTGGCTTATATAATATTAAAAAACACGCCACTGGTCCATATCGAGTGAGTGAAGGGGTGGATGGCACTAGCCCATATCGGGTGAGTGAAGGGGTGGATGGCACTAGCCCATATCGGATGAGTGAAGGGGTGGATGGCACTAGCCCATATCGGATGAGTGAAGGGGTGGATGGCACTAGCCCATATCGGGTGAGTGAAGGGGTGGCTGGTGGGACGACAGAAAGTGCTTATAAAAATTACCTTTTCCACTATGATGCCAAAATTATTTCCCTGTGATCCTTAGTGTTCTGATTGGTTAATCAATTATTTTACTTGGATGAGTTTGTGTACTGCTAGCGTAACTAGTAATCAGTGATAGAATTTTGTATAATAGAAAAGCACAGTAATTGGATAGTTCAACATAAATTAATTTATCTGCAATAAATTTTATGTATGTCATTTCGCTAAAACAGACCTTGGCTGTGAACCTGGGGGCCCCACCAAAAATGTTCTCAATTGGGCCCCACATCTCCTAAGGTGGGCCCTGTGAGTTGATATGGATTAAAGATTAAAGACTGCCAGGTAAAAGTACAAATAATAGTTTTGGATTATTCAGCTATTTCAGTATTGTTTTTAAAACGAGAGAATACATTTATTTTTAAATCTATTATTTACAAGTGTCCCATTTCTCAGCAAAATCACTGATTTAAGTGAAAACTTAATTTCCACTTCAGCAAAAAAAAATCAAATCCACAAAAAAAAAAAAAAAAAAATCTTAACTGGTGCAAAAACATTGAGCAGACGACAGAAACAAGAAACAGATGATTTAATCAGTATTGCAAAGTTAAAAACCAAAACAAGGTTCCGGCTGTCATTAAAAACCTTGAAAAGTTTTGAAATTTGCAAAATACATGTACTTTTCAACGGCCTAGAAAAGTTTAGAAATTTTGTTCAAACTTAAAAGTCATGGAAAAGATTTGAAATTTCCGCCTCAGCTGGAATTTTTTCGATCTTGCTTATCAGAGTACAAGCAATCATTTTTTGTGATGCATTAAGTTCCTAAAAACCACGTTTCTCACTACTGTAAGTTTTTCATTTTATCATCCTTAAAGAGTAGGCTATAAACACTGTGTTTTTATGCAGATAGAATATTCAGTATTTCCAGATTTCAATTTTAGCTCATGACAATGTGATACATCTGTACATCTTTACAGATTTGTGTGCGAAAAGGTCATTAAATTTTTAAGAAAGTCAAGGAATCGTTTTGAAATTTGATTCTTTGAAGTTTGCACGAACCATGTCAAAATGTATCCAAGTACATGTATGTGACAGATTGCACCATTTTAATCCTAGATTTCAAAATATTTCGAGGGGGGAGGGGGATCCATTCTAGTTTTTAAAGTATTTTTCTCATTGAAACCCATGTATTTATGGACCACTCAAGATACAGAGTCAAGTAAATAAAATAATTATTTGATTACGCTACCCCCTAAAATGACCCTCAAAATAGTTGAAAATAACAGTTCCAAAATCGTATTTAAGACCATCTAATTTTTTTATTTCCTCTTAAAGTACAATCCTGATCTTTCACAGCGTTCTAGAAATAGTGTTAGAGATTAAATTTAGCATAAATATTTAAAATAACCATGGAAACAAAAAGATCACCTTTGATAAAGATCTTATTTTTACTAATTAGCGGTGAAAAACAAGGAGGTAATATGATTTTCACAGTAGCCTCCAAAATAAATGACCCCACAGTTTCAAAACTTCCTGTAGATGCATCTCAAAGGACTGATGACACCCTGGCGTTTGACCCTCAAACCAAATACCAGGATTTTTTTTATAGGTGATTGGGAATAAAAAAATATATATTTACCTACCTACCAATCCCAAAAAGTTTAGATTTAGATGCTATTTTCCATCCCATTCAATGGTCCACAACTGGTTTATCAAAGGCTGTGGCATGTGTTGTCCTGTCTGTGGGACGGTGCATATAAAAGATCACTTGCTGCTTATTGGAAGGAGTAGCCGATGTGGCGGCGAGAGGTTTCCTCTAAAGACATGTCAGAATGACCATATGATTGACGTCCAATAGCTGATGATAAGATAAAAATCAATGTGCTCTAGAGGCGTCGTTAAATAAAACAAACTTTACTTTTACTTTACTTTTTCACACTTTTTAATATTAGCCATTTGTGTTGTGATAATAGCTACATGTACATGTATACAATATAAGAAAAGTTATATAGTAAAATATTTTTATATATTGTGTACATGGTACAAAAGACTTAAAAGGCAGTTTGTCTTTTTTGGCACTTATTATTCAGTTGAACACTGGTGTTTTGATATGCTACATGTACTTCTCATGACATAAGTTCAGAAAGTGGCATGCAAAAATGGGGGCAGTGTGGGCAATGGCCCTGGGCATCCATTTCATGGGGGCATCTAATCAAAGAGTGAAATTAAAATTAGGCCCCCTACTTGAGTCTTGGGGTATACAATCAAGGAGTTGGCACTTGACATCAAACCTTTGCATGCTACTTTCAGTTTATCTCCACTTTCTTGAGTATTACCAAATAGATACGTGTACAGAAATGGACCGAAATATACATGCTACACTTAATATACATTACAGTGAGTAGGTTGTTGTAGTATTATTATTATAATTCAAAGGAGGTAATAACCATATTTATACCAGTCTATTTTTCCATTCTGATGGATCCATTTTCTGAATTGCTGTGTTTCGTTGTGACGGGCTCCTGCAGGCTTCTCATTACATGAAGTTCAGTTTATCTTCATTTTCTTGGAGTATTACCAAATTTACAGAAACAGTCCAAAATGTACATGTTACACTTGATGTACATTATAGTGGGTAGGTTATTGTAGTACTATTATAATTAAAAGGACATCATAACCCTGTTATTCTCCCATTAGGATCCATTTTCTGAATTACTGTGTTTTGTTGTGACTGGCTCCAGCAGGCTGTAGGTAATACGATTCCATTTGGCTGTAGTGCAGTGCATGCTAGCCAATCCTGTAATATAAAAACTAGTTCTGTTAATCATGAAGATAAACTAAAAATGTTGGCACCAAATAAAATACATCCAGGTCATCATGCAGGATGCATTGAGTAATCTGTGAGTAAGTCTGCATCAGATGGGTGATAATAGACTGACATTGGAGGTTATTTCTTCAAATACAGAATCTTCTTAATTGCATAGGCATTTTGCCAAAATATTTTATGCAGTTAACAAAGTAAAGTAAAGTTTGCTTTATTTAATGATGCCTCTAGAGCACATTGATTTTTATCTTATCATTGGCTATTATATGGTCATTCTGACATATTTCTTTATAGGAAATCCATTGCTGCCACATAGGCTGCTCTTTCCGATATGCAGCAAGGGATCTTTTATATATACACTTTCCCACAGACAGGAAAGCACATACCATGGCCGTTGATGAACCAGTTGTGAAACACTGTTTAGAACAGAAAATAGCCCAAACTGCAGATGGGTCCATTGAGAAGGATCGATCCAACAACCGGCCGGTTCACAGGCAGACACACTACCGTTTGAGCTACATCCCGCTCCTTATTCAGTATATTAACATGTAGATATATTTTTGTGAAACATGACTTTTTTTTAACATGGTTGTACTTGTAGTAACATTTTGTGTCTGTCCTTCCTTCCTACCACCCACACAACAGTCAAATCGACAATTCCATCAGACCATCAAAACTCTGTCTCCATTTACTGAACCAATCATGGGCTAACTTGACACAATGGTGTAGGAATGTAGTGTGTGCGTGTTGAGGACTTAATGAAAAACACTGCCTCATTGCATTGTGGTGGAAAATTCTCCGTTGGTTACACCGGCTGCTAGTAATATACTGACACATGTACGATTGTGTGGAATCATGCCATTCTCGTGGTCAGGAAATACCTTATTTTAGACCTATGTACACCTTGTTGACTCGCCAGGCTATTTTTATCTTGCATGATCGTGACATTCAAGTGTTTTGCTCTCCCTGCATTGGTTGTGCTGTTCTTAACAGTTATTCAGTTAGGATTGTGTGCAAGGTGAAGACTATATGGTAAAACAGTCATTTTAAAAATACTAAGTTAGAATATTTACTTTGTGTGTGTTTGCTGGTTTCTATATTCTTTTTAAAATATTAAGTTAAGTTAAAATATTTACATTGTGTCTGCTTGCTGGTTTTTATATTCTTTTTAAAATATTAAGTTAAAATATTTACATTGTGTCTGCTTGCTGGTATCTATATATTTTTAAAAATATTAAGTTAAAATATTTACTTTGTGTGTGTTTGCTGGTATCTATATTCTTTTAAAAATATTAAGTTAAAATATTTAAATTGTGTCTGCTGGTATATTTATATTTTTAAAATATTAAGTTAGAATATTTACTTTGTGTGTCTTTGCTGGTATCTATATTATTTTTAAAATATTAAGTTAAGTTAAAATATTTACATTGTGTGTGTTTACTGGTGTCTATATTCTTTTAAAAATATTAAGTTAGAATATTTACTTTGTGTGTGTTTACTGGTATCTATATTCTTTTTAAAATATTAAGTTAAAATATTTACTTTGTGTGTGTTTGCTGGTATCTATATTCTTTTTTAATATATAAAAAATAAAAATATTAGCTTAGCCAAAATATTCAAACATTAACATAAGATACTGATTTACATTGTGTGCGTGCGTGTGTGCATGTGTGTGTTTGTTTTAAATCATTGTACTCTAGTGGCAGTAGTGGATCCAGAGGGTGGTCCAGGAGGTCTGGACACACACACACACCCTTTCTCATATTTTAAATGTTTTTTCAATACATTTTCCGAGTGGAGGAACATAAAAATTTACCATTTTCCCTCTAGTCCTATTCACCAATCACATTTCAGAAATCCTGCTTCGGCGCTGAGCGGTGGCGTTAAATAAAAAAAAAACTTTTTTAAACTATGTTTGAGGTGTTATTAAACAATGCTTTCCTTTTGTGAAACAAACAATCTTTTCTTTTTTTCAAGAACATTTTAGGTACAAATTGTTTTGTCAGGAGTTGTGGCTCATAAACTTATCATTGGTGAATGTATGCAGGCCTGGAAATAATTATTTTAGTTCAGCTGGTCAAAATGTCCAGCATCAGTCAATTTGTGCTGGACATTAAAGAAAATGTTCCTGTCATGTAATTTAATATGCACAATTTAACACATTGACTGCCAACTACGAGTATACATGTAGATATAAGTGTATCAAATTTTGCCACTACAAGTATACTCATAGTTAAGCCAGTGCTACATTATAGTAAATTAAAGATGGCACCAATGGCTGTAACTCGTCAGCACGTTTGCCAGCAATAGGGAATAACACATCAATGCAATGAAGTTAATGTAAAATTGTTATACATTTTTCTTCACATAAATCACATTGCTGATTATCAGTATACTTTTAGCGGCAAAGGGAAGAAACCCACTATATTGTCTTTGGCAGTCAAGATGTCAAGATATAAAGCAAATTGTGCTTTTACCTGATCTGAAGAAAGTTTGACATTCAAGGAAAAATGTCCACTGCACACAGGTCAAGACAAATGGACGTCACAAGTTTGTATACTTGTAGAACAGTTGATGATGGAACTGGAAAGTGTCATGTCGTCATTTACTTTCGTTGGTTGTAAATTCAAGCTCTTGTAACATGGTCATCAAATGTAAAGCTATAAAAATAAAAATGAAAATAGTTTTAAAAAGTACAATTCATTGTTAATTTTCCTCAAGACAGGATGGTACATATAGCTTTATTAAGGTTTATTATACCAGTCACGGAGAAACACATGAACATCATGTTAAAGACACTTAACTGCATTTAGTTTTCTAGAATATCAGTAATTGCATTTAGCAAGAGATAATACAGGAACTCTGGAAAGGGGTGTCCAAAGATATTTTAAAGA
>JAULBS010079295.1:0-5000 GCA_032355785.1 Symmetromphalus regularis | reverse complement strand
TGGTTTTGTCAGAAATTAGATTCCTTGAAATTTCTTTTCAAAAATAAACTTACTACCCAGCCTTTTATGACTTTTTCACTTCAAGTATCAAGTAACATTTGTGATGGAGAAAGATGAATGTTTTTTCTCATTAAGGCAGCCAACCCTTGAGTACGTAGGTCTTCATCTGTGTTGTCCAACTCATCTACTGGAGAAACACCCAACAGCACTTGTATCTGAAAATAGTAAACATCCTTGCCTTCCTTGGCTGGTTTAAAATGGCAGACATTAGTACAAAATGTAGCACTTTTCATAATCAATTAATGTACATTCTATCATGACTTTGTAACATACCAGATTCTATTTAAAAATCAGGTTTCAAATTGTTAATATTGCTCTAATGTAATTGGGCTATTTGTGAAGGAATATGAATCAATGTTTTCTATTAAAAAAAAACACAAACACAACATTACTACTCTATTTTATATAATCATTGCCAAACATACAAATAGTTGGTATGTAATGTGTAATAAATTAAAGGAAATGCCTTTGATAAATGGAGAAATTTCCAAAGAAAATCAAGCACATGTTTAAAATGTTGTGATTCGGAACTGACTAAAAGGCCCCGTACCATTTCTGTTTATTTTAATGTAAATATAATAATAATTATATTTATAATATGGTATTAATAGGACGTAGTCTGTTTACTTCCACATTATCTTAGTAACTTCCAGCCTGTGCTATTTTTAGCAAGTCTAGCCCATAGTGGTGAAGTGAGTGATGTTTTGGCTTTGGATACAGCGGTCAACTATCAACTGAGACCATATATTTATGATAGCACAGATATTTTCATAGATGGAGGCATTGTACTGCATCGAAGCAGATTACCTGAGGAAGACGAAAATCCCAATTGGACAAATGAAGCTGCTAATGAAATGTGGTGCAACATCATTTGTCAACACCTAAGCCTTGGGCCATGGGCAGGTAACTGAAGGAAATTCCGAGGAGGTTGGAGAGGACCCAGCAGAAAAATCTTCTGAAATATCGCACTTTGACATACAGATTAGAAAACAAATAATTTTCTGGAATATCAGGCCAATGAAGTACATATATTAAGGACGGGAAGAAGAGCCAATGAAACTGCAGCATATTAATTATTATGGATGGAAAGAAAACAAAGAAATGTGAGGTGAGCAGTGCTGGGCCCAGTTGTTCAAAGCATTGTTAAACTAACCATGGGGTAGATGAATATTTCTCTTTAAAATATATTCATAGGAAGTTCAAATATACTTTTGATTTGATTATTTATGGATACCGTAGACTATAATAATCAAACTTTCAACATATCTCTTCAATTACTATTTGCAATGATTTATGATTTGGTTTTGAAATATTCAACTAACCAATGGTTAGCTTAACCTCGCTTTGAACAACTGGGCCCTGGTCGCCAAGATCAGATCCTTCTTGACAGAAATACTTTTCATTTAATGAATTATTAATATGTTGTGCAGTAATAGCGATGGACAAATTGAGCAATGTTTACAGTGAATTACAAGAAATGCAAATAGAATATCATCCTGATTACTGCAATATAATGGGAGTCCCTAAACAGAAAACCCTTACAAGATTTGTTAAAAACAAGGATGAGCATGAATGTTTCATTTTGTATGTTGCAACCATGTGCACATCAGCTGATATTCCACTGAATAAAAAAAATAAAAATGAGGCCTTTCTTCTTGAAATATACCAAACAAGGTGAGTCACTACCCTAAGCCAACACACTTCGAGAGAACAGCACAGAAGGACAGCACATACCACAGCCTTTGATGAACCAGTTGTGGACCACTGGTTGGAACGGAAAGTTACAAATATAACTTCATATCTTCATGTTCGGATTACAATTGACACGAGTTTTGTTTGCAATAAAAATGTGGAAGATGCCTTCCTTGTGTTTATTTATATTTTAGTGACTGTCCAGAATAAAAGTTAAAAAAAAAAAAAATAGAGTGTAAGAATAGTGTTTAATATCAAAGCGTACAGATAATTAAACAATTAGTCAGTTTGTGAATACGGCCTGTTGATGGCAGTGTTTTCACTGCGTTAATAAGCCTTACACTGATGAGAGTAAACTAAGAAACGGTTCGTTCTCGGAGTTACAGTAAAAGCAGAAAACCTACTTTAGTTCACTTAACACTTTTCTGAACTGTTTTATTGTGTATAGTAGCTTGTTTTGGTAGAAGTATGCCCACTGATCGAAAGCATGGGCTTTCAAAGCCCAACAAACTTATATTCTGTGGAAACCAGTATAGGAAAGGGAAGGAAATGAATGGAAATAGTGGTGTAACGGTAAGGAGTTCACAAAATTCATCAAATGTTAGTGAAACAGCTGACCATATTAGTACGAAAGGTGGGGCTGAATGAACATATTTCAATGAAAATATTCTGGATTTTCTTCTGGTTAACATGACTTTAAAATGAAAATTAATAATAATATTGTTATTAGATTATGGTATTGTGTGTAAATAATTATGTTTGTCGGTGATTAGAAATGATGAAAGTACAAAAAAACTAAACAAAATTCTAACATTTCTTCATTCCAACTGTTGCACTTGTACCCTTTTTGGAATTAACATGTTAACTATAAAATGTAACATGCTCTGGTTTTGTGTATTATTAATATGATTATTATTATTATTATATTTTTTTAAGAATGGAATAAAAACTTTTTAAATATGGTTTTTGGACAATATATTATTGGCAGTGTTATTGTTCCAGCTACATATAACGAAACAACACATCAACACCTATTCAGTACTTTAAAGGTACAGGTCGAAGACCTGTAAGTGACATTAGATTTAAATTCACTTTCATGTATTAGTAGATTGTTGCGGATCGGCAATTTGGGTATATGGTGTGTAATTTGTGAGCCATGTCTGCAGAAATCCTTTAAAAGTTTGTTTTGGTGCTTTCATTTGAAAGGAAACATGTATAACTGTCTCTTCATTCTAATAAGGTTTCTCATTTTATTGCAGATCAGACATGGACTTCTATGGATCTGCACCTGCACACTGTCAGGATTCTTCAAGACCTGTAAGTGACATTGGATATAAATTCACTTTCAAATATTTGTAAGTTCAGTTGCATTATTTTACGAAGCACACATGTATATATCTATGTTTATTGCAAACAGTTCACTGACTGACTGACAGATAATATAATTCTTATTTTCAGTGACAATCAGGAACAGCACTTGAAACTAAAAAGTTTGTAGAACAAAGTCCAGAGGACAATACAACTTGAACTGGACATGCACACAGAACAAGTTGATAAAATGGAGTGAGTTGAATATGATCTTATTTGAGACCGGTACAATCAAATAACTGAATTTATTTGGACATGTGGATTAACAGTAATAACTCTAAAAAGTGAAAAGTACAATAATAACATTTGTGTTTTTAAGTTATTAATATTAAATATTAACAAACACAATTCCAAAAATTCTTGGTCCATTCTACTTTAGGACAAATTCTTTCCAAAGAGAGGTCATTCAATCGGAACTTTCCGATGGCAGAAATAAGTTCCGATCTTGAAATCTGACACATTGAACTTCTAATTTTTAAATGTGAAAACAATCAAGCGACTCAACATGGAATTCCCTATACAATGGTTCACTTAAAACGTCTTGCATTATGTGAAAGTGAGATCTAGCATCACAAATGCAGTGAAGTTTCATATGTTGTACAAACAATAAATATTGGCTATTGGGGGTCATACACTGCAAGGTTTCTATGATATGGTAGCCCAATGCCCATGGCTAATCACATTCCACTAGCCCGATGGCTAGTGAAATTTCAAAAAAAAAGAAAAAGGAGAAGAAAAAAATGGCACGAAAAAAATGCAATGAAACAATAAAAAAGAAAAGAAAAATGTGTGCTTAAAAATGGCTATTAATATTTATGAGATAGAATTACTGTTTATTTAAACATATACTTTTATTTTATTTATTTATTTACCAGTGCATTCGTTACAAAACACATTCAAAAAGTTGTTTCCGGCAAGTTATTGTAATATCCTGAAGAGTGCCGAATGGCTTCCCTATACAGATTTTTTTTCTTCTGATCAAAACAAATCAAACTTTTCTGTTCTTTTATCGTTAAAAATACAATTATTATAAGTAATTAATTTATCCATTATTACCTATTACATTGAAGGTAATGATTATTCAGTAACTGTCAAAGGTCATTGTCGTTTGCTGACCTGAACAGGAAGTAGTTTGAGCCTCGCTAAACATACACTTATTTGACAGTAAAAAAAAATGTTAGTTGATTAATGGTTAGAAACAGCATCTGTCACAAAGGTAATAAAAAATGTATAAGTGTTAAATTACCTCTTTCTTTGCACAATTACTCACAATTAATACCATATTTAATCTTGTATGGCAAAAGCTCAGTGATTTTGGAGGGTGGGGTCAGGAAATAGGGCAAAAT
This sequence comes from Symmetromphalus regularis, assembly GCA_032355785.1. Taxonomy (NCBI): domain Eukaryota; kingdom Metazoa; phylum Mollusca; class Gastropoda; order Neomphalida; family Neomphalidae; genus Symmetromphalus; species Symmetromphalus regularis. The sequence goes on along the minus strand of JAULBS010079295.1, from coordinate 534 downwards.
GGGTGCCACACCGATAGTCATACAAATGTTGTGCATAATTACAACCAATATCAGTGTTAAATGGATGGGAATGCCTGGAAATAAGATGGAAAATGTAGAAAACTTGTTCATTTAATTGCTAACAGAACGGCTAACCCGTCACATGACTGGAAATATATATGTAACACCTTCAGCAATTCAGTTATTATTTTTAATGATTATGTAAGTAGTTGACAAAGTATTTCCATGTACAAATCAAATGTTTGTATTTAAAATTCTTTGCTTGGAAATTAATTGGGTCAAGGGTCCATGACAATATGATCTTAAGGACACCAATTTTTTTTTGTTACCAATAATATAGGTAATTTAGCACATAAAACTTGCTGTACTAACTACTATTAATAACTTAAATGCAATGAGTGAACTATCAACTTGGAAACTTGTTCAGAATATGGACCTGCCAAGTTCAGAATGATTATTTCAGAACTCAGTATTTTTATTATAAGAAATGTTATGGTAAAAAAAAATTTTTTTTTTTTTTATTATTTTATAGAT
>JAULBS010079284.1:0-19501 GCA_032355785.1 Symmetromphalus regularis | reverse complement strand
GGTCTGACTATATACAACATCACAGTGCTGCACTAAACATAGCTGTATGTTTGATAACTATTTACAGGTCCGACTATATACAACATCACAGTGCTGCACTAAACATAGCTGTATGTTTGATAACTAATAACAGGTCCGACTATATACAACATCACAATGCATCACTAAACATAGTCATGTGTGTGATAAGTAACTATTTACAGGTCCGACTATATACAACATCACAATGCTGCACTAAACATAGTCATGTGTGTGATAAGTAACTATTTACAGGTCCGACTATATACAACATCACAGTGCTGCACTAAACATAGCTGTATGTTTGATAACTATTTACTGGTCTGACTATGTACAACATCATAATACTGCACTAAACATAGTCATGTGTGTGATAACTAACTATTTACAGGTCTGACTATATACAACATCACAGTGCTGCACTAAACATAGCTGTATGTTTGATAACTATTTACAGGTCCGACTATGTACAACATAACAATGCTGCACTAAACATAGTCATGTGTGTGATAACTATTTACAGGTCCGACTATATACAACATCACAGTGCTACACTAAGCATAGCTGTATGTGTGATAACTATTTACAGGTCCGACTATATACAACATCACAATGCTGCACTAAACATAGCCATGTATGTGATAACTAACTTACATGTCTGGTTGTATGTGAGATCATACAATGTTAAAATGTTGTTTGCCAAATTATTTTGATCCATATGAACAGACAAGAAATTAATATCTAAAGAAAAGTGAAATTTGTACTTTTGTGACAGGAAGTAATACTCTGCGATGTTTTTTCTCATCAGACACAAACCAGTCTGGTAAACCGTTGTCATCAAACATGTTTCTAAAAAAACAAAAACAAAATACTTCAAAATCACACGTTTACTATACAATTTTTTTTTATAATGTATATTTTATTTAATTAGCAATTTATTTTGGTAACACAATTCTTCATGTTATATTGAAAATTCTTTAATCGCTATTAAGGCTGTGTGAAATTAATTGCATGTTTCAGGTCCTCTGTGTGCATCTTTGTGTTATACAAAAACCAATACCAAATATTGTATCTATTTTTCACTTCTTTTTTTACATGAATACTGAAACTTTTCTCAAACGGTAGCGTGTCTGCCTGTAAAGCGGTCTGTCATCGGATCGATCCTTCTCAGTGGACCCATTTACAGTTAGGGCTATTTTTCCATTCCAACCAGTGATCCACAACTGGTTCATCAAAGGCCGTGGTATGTGCTGTCCTGTCTGTGTGATGGTGCATATAAAAAACTCCTTGCTGCTTATCGAAAAGAGCAACATATGTGGCAGCAGCGCGTTTTTCGTCTAAATAAAATGTCAGAATGACCATGTGATTGATGTCCAATAGCCAATGATAAGATAAAATTAATGTGCTCTAGAGATGTCGTTAAATAAAACAAACTTTACTTTTTATTGAAACTTTTAAACAAATATTTAATGCAAAACATTTGTTTAAAATAATCACTCTTGATTAAGAACACTCTGAATGAATTTTGATGATTAATACTAGTACAGAAAAGGAAAATGTTTATGTTTTCTTTGATTTAAAATCCTTGCTTAAACATTTTTTGTTTGTGTTCAAAATTGACTTTGAGTTGTGTTTGCACCATGCAGGTATGTCTTTTCATATCTAGGTGGACTCAAAACATAGAATTAATTTTACATGATCTAAAACAGTGATACCCATTTGAGCAGTATACTAACATAACGTACCTTAGTTAGTGTTGCTATTCTGTTAATCTTGATGTTTTGCATAAAATCATAGGGAAGGACACCGACCAATGGTCCATAACTGGTTTATCAAAGGGCATGGTATGTACTGTCTTGCCTGTGAGAAAGAATCTATAAAAGATCCCTTGCTGCTAATCAGTAAGACCGTAAGCTGTCAAACACCACATTTCTGACAGCAAACAGCCGCTGATTAAAAAGACTGTGCTGGGGTGTCATTTCATAGGGACTGGAATGAACAAAATAAACAGTTTACCAAAAAAATATCTACTGAACATATAGAAAAAGTCTACCTATAAATGTCACATTGACATACCTGTTGTATGCACCATCAATAATGTCCCTCTTTCGTTTCCGAGACTCAATCATTGCTTCTCCTATTGCTAATCCAACCTCATCAAGTCTACCTACTTTTGTGAATAAAATTTAAAAAAAAAGTGAATACAGATGTTTCACACATTGGGAAAATATAATATGCCTGTTCTTTATTTTTATTTTTTACAAGGTGAACAAAAATTCATCTGGATTCATCTGAACAACACAAAAAGTCATCTGATTCATTTTTAGAAACTTAAACAATATATGTTTTTATTTTACAAATTGAAAGAACCACCTTTTTTTTTTTTAATGAATTCAAAGAACATACCCAATCTATATATATTTTTTTAACAAATAAAGGCCATATCCAATTCTTAAAAAAAAAAAAAAATTTGAAGAACATATCTTGTCCATTATTATAACTGAAAAAAATATATATGGCTCCTTTTTAGAAATTCAAAGAAAAAAAATGTGTTCATTTTTACAATTTTAAACAACATATCTGATTAATTTTTACAAATATAAAGAACACATTTTTCATTTTAAAATATATTTTATCAAAACATACCTGGTTCTTCTGGTGGAACAATTTCAAATCCATCTTTAGCACTAGTACTTTTCTTTGGCGGTTTAAGTTTTCTTTTCTTACAGCTCTGCAGAACATGTCTCTCGTCGTAAATACTGGTATCTGAGTCAGACGAAGAGCTACTCGAGTCTTCCTCGTTAGAATGTTCAGATTGACTAGCATTTCCCGAGTCAGAATCCTCACCAACCGAATCACTAACTTGTATCTTTGACTTTTTATTTAACTGTTGATCCACAGACTTTGCTCTTCCTAAAACAAAAATGAAAAGAAATATTAAAACCAATTAATTAAGTAATATTCTGTGGCAAATAGATTTTGTGAACATTTTAGAATGGCAGTCATGAACAATACAGTCATTTAGAAGAATACAATTTGGTTCGTTTTGTTAACCACATCACTAGAGCACACTGATTTATTAATCATTGATTATCGGATGTCAAACATTTGGTTATTTTGACGCATAATCAGGTGTAAGCCAGCCTCCAACAGATTTTGAACCACTGTCATCAGCTTGAGAATCAGACATTCTACTGCTGTATCACTGATGCTCACTTTGGAGAGCTACAAAAGAAAGAACTGTTTATTTAACGACACCCCAACACATTGTTTGTTAGGTGGCTGTTATGTGTCAAACATATGTGGTTTGCAATTGATGGACTTCAGAGAAAATCTGCTACTGCCACATACGCTACTCTTTCTGATTAGCAGAAAGAGATAGTTTTTTATATGTGTTTCCAAAGAGAGGACAGCAAATACCATGACCTTAGTAAAACAGTTGTTGATCACTGGCTGGAATGAGAAATAACCCAACTTAGTCCAGTGGAAAGGATCAATCCTACGACCCTCAGGGACTGGACAGCTACAAATATGCGACATGACAGACTGACAGATACAAATCTCTTAACTTCCTTTTTCTTGATCAGCTAAGACATCTATTATCATATTCACATTAAATAATATACAGGAAACTCCAGCTAACCTTTCATCTGACAGTTGAACGTATGGACAAGGACCTGAAATTTTAAAAACAATACTGGCTTAAATACCAGACACAAATTAAGTACCATACAAAACATAATTTCAACATACCCAAAATTGTTCCACCACGTTTTTTATAATCGGCTGCCATTTTGTCAAGTTCCAAATCTTCATTCTCTTCTTCGTCGAGATGGGCAAAAACATCCTGTAACATATAAATAATCATCATCTTGGTGCTTATTACCCACATTGAATAGCAATCACACTAAAGGCTGGTGAGTTCACTGATTTATGTTTGTATTTAAACACGGTTTTGTAGCAATAACTATAATAGGATTAATTTGGATTTGAAAAAAAGTCAAGTCTGCAGTAGAAGTGAAACCCAAATATAAATATGAAGTCTGCTAATAAATGCTGAAAACTGTGAGAGACTGTAAAAAAGTAACATAGGCCTACAATGATACACTGAAAAAACGTTAATTAATAAAACAAATTATTCATTGGTATGTGTTCCAAAATTATTTTATTATGTACATCAATGTCAAACAGATTTGATAAAAATCTAGATCCCCTCTTCAAGTAATTTCTCTCATATTTACCAAACATCTCAATTTTTTTCAAAAAATTGCCATATTAAACTTCTCCGGTTTTATCAAACTTCTCCCATTTTTACCAAACTTATCCTATTTATATCACACTTCCATTTTTATCAAACTACTCCCATTTTTATCAAACATCTCCCATTTTGATCAAATATCTCCCATTTCTTCTGGGAAGGGAGAAGTTACTTTTCCAACTTCTTCAATCCCAGATTAGTGCCTGTTCAGTTTGAAATTAGGAAAACTTAACTAATACAATAGTCATCAGAGAATAAGGATGGTTACTAACCTTGCTAAACCATGCATTGAGTTTACGTTTTGTTTTGGCATCACTTGTTTCCATGTCAACCATCAAAGGATTCTTATCTGTTTCTTCTTCTTTGCTACAAAAACAAGAAATCTTTAATAAAATATGTTCATTCAAAAGTAAAGTTTGTTTTATTTAATGATGCCTCGTTAGCACATTGATTTTTATCTTATCAACGGCTATTGGACATCAAACATATGGTCATTCTGACATATGTCTTTAGAGGAAACCCTACTGTCGCCACATAGGCTACTCTTTCCAATAAGCAGTAAGGGGTCTTTTATATGCACCTTCCCACAGACTGGACAGCACAACACAGCCTTTAATGAACCAGGTATGGACCACTGGTTGGAACGGAAAATAGCCCAAACTGCAGAAGGGTCCACTGAGAAGGTTCGATCCGACAACCGACCGGTTCACAGGTGGACACTCTACCATTTGAGCTACATCCCGCTATGTTCATTCAAATACAGTCAGACTTGCACATAACAAGTGCTTGTTAGGAGCAGGAGTCTTATATCATAGGTGGAAATAACTGATCACTGGTCACCATTGGTAACCACCTACAAAGAATGGTGATAATCATCCATGAATCCTAGGAGAAAAGTCAATCAATTATTTGACCCTTGTATATGCCCACTGAAATACATTAATTTCTTTTATGATGGGACCCATCTAATGTGGCTTTTACAAACAGGTGGCTGCTATATTCAGGTGACCAGTTTCAATTGTAATTCTACAGATTCAAAAAATAAAAAAAGCTTTAACACAAGCAAACTATCTCCGAGTCAATAATCGTCCAATGCCAAAATACAATATGCAGGCTATGAATTTAACATTGGACGTCCAGCCATAACTTTATTATAATCATAAGCCAATTAAAAATTGTTGGGTGAAATTGCTTTCAACAGTGACATTTTATGCACACAAATTGAGAGTGGGTGGGGGGTGCTGTGTGTTTGAAAATGTGTACACTCTGTATGAACAGGAAAATGCTGAGAATTGTGGAATGATCCTTCAATCATATGAGAAGCTATACTTGAACATCAACTTAGACATAAATCTGTTCACGTTGACTGGGAATAAAACAAATTGTCAAACATGCCAAGGTGAATAACTCCAATCATATTTATGGTAGAGGTCCCCTCAACAGCCCTACAGATTACCAGTCTGGAGTCAAATTAATGGTGTCAGTTGTCAAGTAAATAATTCTATTTATTACTACTATTTAACTTCAGCAGTTGTTGAGGAATTGCACCATGGTTATCTTTTTGTGTAGATATAAATAAATAAAAATAATCAATACACAAATTCATGCAGTTGTGATAATTCGATTTGAACAACAAGTAAATTTCAAACAGCTATATTGTCCTAGGGAGGTTACTGAAAATGTATTATCTTGCACATCATCTCACCCCTCCCCACCCCCAAGAGCTGATATTCAATTTTGTGCTGTTGGGTGGTGGGAAGGGGTTGTTACATGCATCTCATTTCCTAAATGGTAAAAAAATTCTCACCCTTCATATTCCTCTTCCTCTTCAGAATCTTCTTCAAAGTCTGGGTCCGACTCAAATTCCTCCTCAGAAATGTCATCTTGATCCAGATAATCCTTACTTTCTCGATCAAAACTCATCTTAGCCTTCTTAGGATTCCTTGCAATTTCCATATCCTCCAACTCTGCTGCTTTAGCCAAGTCTGAATCCATCACAGTCTGGTCTCCCTCCCCAATATCTTGCAGTTCCTGTTAAGAAATTACAGATCTTATAGTAAAACTTAACAACTTAGCAGATTTTTTTTTTTACTACACCACCAGAGCACATTGAATTATTAATCATCGGCTATTGAGTGTCAAAGATTAGGTAATTTTGAGACAGTCAAATTTGAGCCAGCCACCAACAGGTTAAGAGTCCGACGTTCTACCGCTGGACCACCGAGGCTCACTCAACTTTGCAGAATAATATTTTAAGTAAATCTTGTTGATTTGGGCTATAATTTGCATTACAGCCCTGGAAATAATTTTTGTTGTACTAGTCAAAATTTCCTATAACAATCAGTTTGTACCAGTCATTACAAAGAATCTTTATCACACAATTTAATATGCACAAATATAACTATGTATAATTTAGGTTTCTAAGAGTTTGGTTTTTTTAATTAATATTTAATTTAGCTGTATCTTTTTATAGAGAAATTTTGTGACTGTAAAATATTCCAAAATAAAGAGTTTGTACAAGAAAATATTCATGTCTGGCCACTCATTTCCAATAAGGCATTATTATTTAAAAGAATTCCTTATTTTAACGGTGAGATATTACAAAACATTTTAAAATAACTTATTGAAATCCTAGTGGTTTTGAAAATGTAATAAGAGTATGAACTATTCAAAACAATGCCTATCACTTATTAGCAGCAAAAGGTCCATTCAACATTAAATGTGACACATGTCAGACTCATATTGTCTGACACAGTAATGTTATCTTAAAAATAGTTCAATGATAATAATCTTACATTAATTCTCTTCAAAGTAAACTTTGTTTTATTTAACAAAGCTATTGGACGTCAATCATATGGCCATTCTGACATATTTATTTAGATGAAACCTCTAGGCTACTCTTTCTGTTAAGCAGCAAGGGGTCTTTTATATGCACTTTCCCACAGACAGGACAGCACATCCTTTGATGAACCAGTTGTGGACCATTGGTTGGAATGGAAAATAGCCCAAACTGCAAATGGGTCTACTAAGGATCGATCCAATGACTGCCCACTTCACAGGTAGACATGCTACCACTTGAGCTACACCCCACTCCCTAATTAAGAAAACACTGGCAAATTTGAAATATTTTCTTAGAAATTTAGATTTTTTATGTTATGTGTGTTACTAAAACTTGAACAAAAGCCATTACATGAACATGTAAAGTACAGTAGCAGATTTTGTTTGTATTTAACACAGATGAGGATAGACATTGCACAAAATTGCCTGAAAATAATTTTGACCCCAATATCAAAGCATGAGCTATGCTGAAACTTGAGCAACAACACCATGGCATAGAAAGATGCCTATATTACTTATTTGGTCCAAAATATATTCCCACAATGACTATTGTTTGTGCCACCATTATCATGACAGTCAAGATTCAACCACTGTGCATCTTACCTTCCTGTGATATTGTCTTGGATAATGGTGATGCAGTCAATATGGTTGCACGTGGAGGCTGCCATGATTGAGATTTTTTCAGAAAGGTGTAAATACCGCAATGACGAATGGTGAAACGGAGCATAACAAAATAATGCTGGGAAATTATTTTTTTCAATTCCAGAATATTTTTTTTTTGGGTAGCACTGACTTGTGGAAATCTGGTAATTGTCTGAAAAGTATCATCTATGATTGAAGTACTGAATTCAAATGTAATAGCAAATGTTAATTTATTACTGTTACCTTCTTGCTTTTAATTCTTGACAGGTCGAACAGGGCAATGTCATCAACAAAGTCATGCTTGTCATTAGGTATAACTAATTTCATATCCATCTTATGTCGAAGTTTGGATTTTTCTTTGCGAGTTTTTTTCAGTTTTCTACAAAAGAATTGAACAATTTAATAACTCATATAATAATATAATAAGATGACAGTCCTGCAAGCTGACCCTCATACCTTCCTCATGTGATTGAGTATTTAGAAGATATCAATCCAGATTTGGATGGAAAAATTCCATTCGTTTCTCATTACATATTATAAAAATGATTCTTTACTCAGTGGAAAAGGATAGTGAGATACTGACAGGAACAATTCACTGGTGTTCACTCAATAAAAACAAACTGACAGTGGTTTATGTGGCTTTCTGACAATAAAGTTTTTTTTTATGTGATCCTTTTCAAAAACGGACAGCACATACCATGGTCTTTGTTGTGTTGGTCATATGCTTGTGAAAGGAATGAGAAATAGAGTAACGGATGCACTGAAGGGTGTTGTCCTGACAACCCATCAAATTTCAAGTGTTTGCTCTACCCCCGAGTTACATCAATACCATGGGTGTTACTGTTAGCAGAACATTTTCCAAAGACAGAAAGGTAAACGAGGGAGCATAGCGACAACCAAAATATAACTGGTATTATATTTCTAAAAGAATTGAACAATTTAATAACTCATATAATAATATAATAAGATGCCAGTCAAACAAGCTGAGTCAGACCCTCATACCTTCCTCTTGCGATAGAGTATTTAGAGGATATCAATCTAGATTTGGATGGAAAGATTCCATTAATTTTTCCCATCACATATTATTAAAATGATTCTTTACTCAGTGGAAATGGATAGTGAGATACTGACAGGTGTTCACTCAATAAAAACAAATTGACAGTGGTTTATGTGGATTTCTGACAATAAAGTTTTTTTAACGTGATCCTTTTCAAAAACTGGACAGCACATACAATGTTGTTTGTTATGTTGGTCATATGCATGTGAAAAGAATGAGAAATTGCGTAATGGATGCACTGAAGGGCGATGCGTAATGGAATTTGATGTCCATGCAATATATAACAGAACTTACCTTTTAAGTCTTCTTCTTTCCTCATCCTCCACAGTAGCCAACTTTTCCTCTAGCTCAGCCTCATCATCACTGCTCTCCACAACCTCTTCAACACTAGCAAAAACAACAAACTCATCACTGCTCTCCACAACCTCTTTAACACTAACAAAAACAACAAACTCATCACTGCTCTCCACAACCTCTTCAACACTAGCAAAAACAACAAACTCATCACTGCTCTCCACAACCTCCTCAACACTAGCAAAAACAACAAACTCATCACTGCTCTCCACAACCCCCTCAACACTAGCAAAAACAACAAACTCATCACCCCTCTCCACAATCTCTTCAACACTAGCAAAAACAACAAACTCATCACTGCTCTCCACAACCTCTTCAACACTAGCAAAAACAACAAACTCATCACCCCTCTCCACAATCTCTTCAACACTAACAAAAACAACAAACTCATCACTGCTCTCCACAATCTCTTCAACACTAACAAAAACAACAAACTCATCACTGCTCTCCACCTCTTCAACACTAACAAAAACAACACTCACAGTTTACAAACAGTGAATACAAACAAGTCTTTACACTGTACACAAACTCATCACTGCTCTCCACAACCTCTTCAACACTAACAAAAACAACAAACTCATCACTGCTCTCTACAACCTCTTCAACACTAACAAAAACTACAAACTCACAGTTTAAGTACTGAATACAAACAAGTCTTTACACTGTACACAAACTCATCACTGCTTTCTACAACCTCTTCAACACTAACAAAAACAACAAACTCAGTTTACAAACAGTGAATACAAACAAGTCTTTACACTGTACACAAACGCTCAGCCTCATCAATGCTGTCTACAACCTCCTCAACACTAGCAAAAACAAACTCACAGTTTACAAACAAGTCTTTACACTGTACACAAACACTCAACCTCATAAACACTCTCCACAACACTAGCAAAAACAAACTCACAGTTTACAAACAGTGAATACAAACAAGTCTTTATACTGTATACAAATGCTCAAACTCATCAATTCTCACCTCAACCTCTTCAACACTAGCAAAAACAACAAACTCACAATTTATAAATTGAATACAAACAAGTCTTTACACTGCACACAAAACCTCAACCTCTTCAACACTAACAAAAACAACAAACTCACAATTTACAAATTGAATACAAACAAGTCTTTACACTGCACACAAAACCTCAACCTCTTCAACACTAGCAAAAACAACAAACTCACAATTTACAAATTGAATACAAACAAGTCTTTACACTGTACACAAAACCTCAACCTCTTCACAACTAGCAAAAACAACGAACTCACAATTTACAAAATGAATACAAACAAGTCTTTACACTGCACACAAAAGTAAAAAAAGTGTGTTTTTTTGCTTAATAATACCACTAGAGGCTGAACATATTGATTTATTAATCATCGGCTATGGAATGTCACATATTTTGTCATTCTTACACGTAGTCGTAAGAGGAAACAAACTAAATTTTTCCATTTGTACCTAGGGATCTTATATATACACTTTCCCACAGACAGGAGAGAATATACCACCCCTTTGATATACCAGTTGTGGAGCACTGGTTGGGACAGATATAAACCCAATCTGAGAATGAGTCCACCAAGGGGTTTGGTTCTGCAACCAAAGCATCCAGGGTTTTCATTTTGTTTTAGAGTAGCAGATTGAATTGTGAAATTAACCGATCAGGCCAGGTGTCTGCCTTATGTCACTTGGTGGGTCCAGGGCAAAAAAACTACCAATCAGAAATTGGTTTTAATCAATGCTTTTCATTGGCAATCAGTCCAAAATGACAACACTGAGCATCTCCAGTGAACACTAACATCTGAGCTAGATTCCACTCTGACTGTTCAGTATGATAAAACTTACACTTTTTCTGGTTCTGTTTCTTCCTCTTTGAATAAATCTTTCTGTATTTTCTTTCTCCAGCTCAGTATGCTCCTATGAAAGTAGAAAACAACTGTAAACATTAAAAACTGATGAAAAGTATTTGAAAAACTCAAATATACAATATAGCTTTCATATTATTACACTTTATATGTATTCAAACAAGGATAAACTGTTATAAACCTGATTTCCCTCTTGCCGAGAACCTTGATATCCTTAATACACTCCTTGATTTCCGGTGTTGTAGCTGGATGTTCTGCAATTTGGGCGTCATCCAAAACAATCTGTAGAAAACATAATAGCTATTAAAAAACATCCAAGATAATAAAATAGCATGTATGCTCAGTTTAGTCAGTCTGCTCAGTGTGAGTTAAAATATACTGTAGATCTTGAAATTAATACAATCATGATATCAATGCAAAAAATGTGAGTCCATATTATTCTCAGACCAAAATTTTTTTTACCTGTGTTTCCTATTACATGCTAAAAAATAATAGTGTCTTTAGGTAGGTGGGTTTTTTCAAAAAAAATAATTTCAAAATTATGTGTGAAGTAGAGTAATTAATGCTCTACTTTTCACATATTGTCATGTTTAGTTAATCATACATTTATTAAAAAGGCAGTCTAAATGACTTTTGAATGATCAAATGCAGTTCCAGTGTTATTTAAGATTTTTACAGGAATAATATCTAGTTACAGCTATCACGATATCTGAAAAGTGGCTGGAAAAGACCAAAAGGTACGGAAAAAACAACCGGAAATGACTGAAATTACGACTTCCAATTTTTATGCAAAAGAATGTTTAGTGTTGACAATTTTTAACTGGGGTCGGTCGGGTTACTGAAAAAAACTGGTATTTTTTCTTTGGCCTCATTAATAATATGATGCATTTATTTCCATATATAGTGCATATATGATGGGTCCTTCAAACAAAGCAAACAAATTTTAAACTATCAATACATGATAATCTCTGATCATATTGTATTAAAAACTATTAAAAACAATGCAAGACACAACTTACGGAACATTTACATAATAAAAGTCTGATTAAAATATTTACTCAACCACTAGTCCGTTAAATTGACAACAACATGTGATGATAGCCCTGCTGTTATGTGTTCAAAAATATGTTACAACAAAATAAACAAACCCAGTTAGAACTGACACTATTGTAACAAACCTTTAAATTCTGAAAAATGTAAGGTGGCAATTGGGCCTATTTGCCATTACTAATGGTTTTTTAAAACCAGACTGTCAGTTTCATGAAAATGAGCACACTGCATAATATATTTATCATTTTTTATTACCCCAGTGGACACTCATAACTCATAATTTCTCAGTGAGCATTATTATGCATTGGTTTAACAAGGCATTTCATTGGGTCTCTCTGGCCATTATAAGCAATAAGCTTGCCTGTACTAAATATGACGTCATTATAATTTTGTAAACTTGCAAATGACATAACTAAAACTATGAAAATTACAACATAACGTCATCCATAACGTTATGGGGAAAGCGTTTCTCTAAACTGTTGCACAATTAAAAAGTTCAAATAGAATGATTAAAATTGTTTGTGGTAATAAATAGAATATTAAACTCATTACCATTTATTATCAAATTTATATCCCTTGTGAAATATTTTTCCATTGTTACTTGCTAAGACGCGTGACAAAGTAAAAATTATTTCACTCGGGACATAAATTTTATAATAAATGGCAACTCGTTTAATACCCTCTATATAATCCTTCCATAAACCAGTTATATAGAAGTCTTTATGGTGATACTGCTGACTGCCATCACACATTTTGAGGGCTGTTATGATGTGAATACATGACATACCTCGGAGGATTGTGCCAGCAGTTCGACAAAGTTGTCACTCTGCATGAATTTTGTCACTGTCAGCGTGTGAAACAGTGTGTAGTCTCCTTCTGGGTAACCTTCTCGGTGTCTGTAATATTAAACATTTTCACGCCATTAACCTTTAACACAACATATAACTACTATTAGAAAGTCACGTCAGGGACATGTGCAAAATATTCTGTATGATGTTCAGGAGGAGGGGGTTAATGTATAGCAGCATATTTCCTCAAGGAACTGGATATACAGTCAAACCTTTCTTAAGCACCCACCCAATGGTGTACCTTTAATACAAGTTATATTGTACAGTACAGTGCTAGCTCTGGCACAACAGTAACATTAGCCAAATTATCTATAAAAATTTCAAAAATTGAAAAATCAATTTTTTTCTACACTTAAATGGCTATTATTAAAAGAAATTATTTCGCCGGATTACATTTAAATTCGCCAAATGTTTTAAATTTCGCCATTGGCAAATCTGGCGAGTGACAGAGCTAGCTCTGGTACTAACTTAGCTAATTGATGAGAAAATGAAGGTGACCCTTTAAGTCAAGTGGCTGCATAATACAAGTGGTAAATAAAGTAATAATTTTTTTTTAAACAACAACACTTTGACACTCCACCCCACCCACCCAATTTCATTTGGACATCTGTTGGCTTTACCTATCATTTGTAAATTAACATAAATTGTTAATAATGTAGTATAATAATCTCAAAATATTTACAAATATTCCTCATAGAATAAAATAAAAGGGGATAAACTGGTTCTAGGATTTTTGAGTATTTTAAAATATTTGTTGAGTGGTTTCAATGACTTTATGGGTTTAAGTTTATTTATAAGCACTTTCAAGTAATACCCAAAATGTGTTCAAAGCAGTTAAGACTGACCTGCGTTTTTTCTCGGGATGAATAAGATCAATACTGAGTTTGACCGGTTCATCCTGATCAACTTCTTTAAACACAAACTTGGGATTCAGAAACTTGGGGTCGATTTTGTCCGGAGCAGTGAAGCCTTGACAAACAACAAATATTTCTGCGGACTCATTTCTTGATGCTTTGGGCTTCGTAGCATGAACATTGCGAAACAGCTGCTGGAAAACCCACAGCAATGAGAAGTAGTCTTTGGAACGGAAAACTTTTGACACAAACCATCCTCCCTTTTTCAGGAATTCTGTCGCCAGTCGTAATGCATGAAGTGTTAATTCAGCTAAAAATAAAGTGAATTGATGAATGAATGGATGAATGAATATTGGCTAATGGGTGTAAATAAAAAAAGAGAAAATATTATAACAGGTGTTATTAAAATATATTCTAAGTTTTAAACCATACATGTGAAGTTGGAAAGATTTTATTCTATAAAAATGTTGAGAGTGACTTGATTTTTCACTATGCCCTATATCTAACATAAAATAATACAAATGTTAGAGAAGTAACATTTAATAAAACAGCCTCTAATTATCCCACCTCATGCTATGAAAAACACCAAGCAATATATAACTTACCACATGGATGTACCATAAAACATTGTGTTTTGCCCTAAAAATAATAATTTCATGTCTAGTGGGTAGGGGGGGGCTGCAGCCGTCCCTGCCCCCCACCCCCACTCTAGCTCAAACACTTATAAAACAATATGCATTTTCTTCTGTAAAAATTGAATTCTACTCAACCTAACTGACTATCTCCATTTTTAAGTCGACAGAATTTATTTTTTACTTTACAAAAATAATTTTTTCAGCTAATATTAAAAGAAGTTAATTTTCTAGATTGAAATAAAAATTGTGTTACTATTAGAGGTAGCTACATGGAGACAGAAGAAAATTACCTTGTTGAAAAGCATCATGCAGCCAGTTTTTTCCAAGATTAGGTGATCCGTCATGAAGGAATCCATCTGCCTTCCAAGTCTTCAATTCTTGACGTAATTTCTATAACATACACACTCAGTGATATCAACAAAGTGTAAAAACATACAAACTTATAAAACCTTTCTGTGCGAATGGTAGACTTTTACTTAAGAGTCTTCCCAATGAACTCTACATACATATTAGCCATCAATTTGTTGAGGACATTAAAGAAAATGCTTCTGTTACACAATTTAATAAGCACAATATAAACAATACAGATTTTATAGTGTGTATTTTCTTTATTCAATTTAGCCCAATTTATGCAATATACATAAGCTGTGTTAATTCAATTTTACATAGAAATGTTGATATTCACGAATTAAAAAAATTAACTTTGTGACTGACAAATCTTCCAAAATGACAAATTTGTATCAGACAATGTCTTTGACCAGCCACTTGTTTCAAATTTGTGTACACGAAAATGATACCTACATTCACACATGAGAATTGTTAAATTTCTAACCTGTCGACACTTTTCTGTGGTGATATCTTCCTGAAATGTCATGCAGTTATGAACTGGACGAATGCTGACCAGATCAATACCTGAAAAAATGTAGTAAAGTTTGTTTCATTTAACGATGCCTCCAGAGCACATTGATTTTTATCTTATCATCGGCTATTGGACGTCAAACATATGGTCATTCTAACATATTTCTTTAGAGGAAACCCTCTGTCGCCATAAGCTACTCTTTCAGACAAGCTGCAAGGAGTCTTTTATATGCACTTTCCCATAAACAAGACAGCACACACCACGGCCTTAGATGAACCAGATGTGGACCACTGGTTAGAACGGAAAATAGCCCAAAATGTGTCACTCTAACCAAGTCAGTTGGTCCCCGCAGACGCACATAATAAAACCAGAACCAAAAGTTGATATAAAATACTACATTATAAAAAAAATACCTTATCATATAAAATACGGTAACACTAGTGTTAAAAAAAATACCTTATCATATAAAATACGGTAACACTAGTGTTAAATAAATACTATCTTTCCTCTCACCTGAGAAATAATTTTTATTCATATATCATAAAATGTGTATCAACTGAACCTTCATATTAATTCTCTATGAATATTTTTACTGAGTAAATATCACTTTTTTCCTAACAAGATGACAATTCTGGCATATTCCCCACGACATCTGGTGGTACTAAGCATTTTACGACGTTATTAAAATGTCAGTTTTGTCAAAGTACAAATGAATTCATTGAATTTCTTATTTTTATTTTTACCACGTTCAATAATTAACACATTTAAAAGGACAGGTATTGAAAAAAGTCATTGCTCTTTCTTATACAGAAATAATAATGACACAAAAAGATAGACTAATTGGGATCTGGATTAATAAGAAAGATTATAATTGTAAGAGTAATCCAAGTTTTGTATTTTGATTTTAGACATCCGAAGGCGGTTATCTGAGACGTTCAAAAGTTCACCATCCTCCGCTACATCTATTTCCAACCTTCTTAGAACCACAACAAACTCATGCACTTTATTAAACAACTAATGGCAGAACATAGATTGTAGAAAAAAAGTTTGTTTTATTTAACAACGCTGCTAAAACACATTGATTTTTATCTTATCATTGGCTATTGGATGTCAATCATATTGTCATTTCGACATATTTTTTAGAGAAAACTCGCTGCCGCCACATAGGCAACTTTTTCCGATAAGTAGCAAGGGGTCTTTTATATGCACTGACCCACAGACAGGACAGCACATACCACGACCTTTGATGAACCAGTTGTGAGCCACTGGTTGGAACAGAAATTAGCCCAAATGGAACATGGATTGTGTTACTAATATAAACCACTAAATAACTAGCAAGTCCATAAACTGATCCAAATAGCAGGGCCCGCGGATTGTATTTGAAAGTAGGGGGCCGAATCTTGACGACCACCCAACGTATTAACAATTGGACTCGAGACGCCCTCATGCTCTAAAATCTATCTGGATTTCTACTACTTTATTTTGTCACCTAGAATGAAAATAGTTTTATTCAGCTAAAAAAATGAGTTGTCCTCTAAAAAGTGGGCACATGACCCCACCCCGCCCCCGTCCCTGCCACCCCTTTAAATAAATAAAAATCTTAAAAATATCTTTGGTCCCCCTTCGAAAATGTTTGGGTCTGCCCCAGAAGTGAGAAGAAAAAGAACAAAACAAGCTAAATGACTTCTGCTTGGCCGGGAGAGTGTTATTCAACACCATAGACTCGCTAATTTGTTATGGAATAACTTGGAATCGGTGTTTTGTAATAAACACCGGTCGACATCTTGGTGTTACGCAAGAAAAGAAAATTATCGGCCTTCTGAGTGAATCCAGGTAAATGAAATCTCTTCCTGAATTGACGTCAAAATTCTTCTGACATTAAGAACCAATTAGCGATTCGTGCGTTCTGCCGCTGATACAAAGAAGACTAAGCATTGTCGGAAACCCCCAGCGAATATCCACCCGAGCTGCTTGTTCCTTCGAGCCAAATCAATAGCGGACACGGCGAAAGAGCAACTTCCTTTAAAACTGGACAACAATGGTGAGCACGCGACGTACAACAAAGCGATAAACGTGACCATGTAACAGTGACAAATTTGTAGATACGTCTTGCATGAACATCAATTGGCGTTATGCTAAACGACCCTTTTGGGCAAGATGAACACTGAAAGCGTGACACAAGCTTTGTCGTCTGCTAATAATCAAGGTCCACGAGCTAATTTCCCTTTCACCTGTCGAGTATCTGTTTTCAAAGACCTAATTCGACCAGTTTTCTTTCCTCTTGTTGAGCAGGCATTGTCCAGAAAACAGTCGACAATAAAATATTTCCTTGCAATGTGTTCACCATCAGGTTTCAGCCGCGTAGAAGTATGAACATTAAATATAAATACAGACCTTTTGTGAAAATGCTGACAAGACTTCAGTGTTTTGCCAGCTTCTTTGGTTGTATCAAGGTTCATGTCATAATGACTTTCACAATCGGTAAATTGGTCTGTTGTCCGTGAAAGCAAGTCAAGCAAGACACGATAGATCACAATAGGCTTCTGTGATCAAAGTCTAAACATTCCATTGAGCAGAGAATTTATAAAGAAAATGAAACAGTAACAATGACAGAACTAAAAGCATTCTGAAAAAAAAAATGTCGGTGAAATATTAGTATGGTTGTCAATAGAATAGTATTATTTTTTATTTTAATTATTTTATAAAATATACATCATATTTGTCTGTCTGTCTTATATGTGTGTGTCTGTATGTGTGTATGTCTATACTATCCATATGTTTGTCTATACTATCCATATGTTTGTCTGTCTGTCTATATTACTTGTCTATCTCTATATCATCTGCATTATGTACATTGATGTATAATCATCTTGGCGTGATATGTGTATATCCAAATGTTAGAATCGTAGATGCTGACAAGACTTCAATGTTTTGCCAGCTTCTTAGGTTAGGGCAGGGCAAACATTTTAATGTTCTTTAATAACTAGAAGTGTTCACGTACGTCTTGCGTATTGTTTGTTTTTTCAGTGATCTTATAAAGCTATTATAAGGAAATAGGTCATTCCAATGTTTTTCTGTTTAGTCAATTTTACCTTAATGTGGACCAATATTCCTTCTGCTCCAGAGATTGACGTCTTCGTGTGCGTTCTGAGATACTTTAGGACTATTATTACATATACGTATATAAGACCACTTGCTGCTAAAAAAGAAGACCATTTATTGGTCAAGCACTGGCTCAGATCACAACTTGCACCCTGAGAGGCGTACTTGTCGAGTGATTAGCATGGAGTAGTTTAGGTTTCATCTAAGGATTATAGGTAACAAATAACGTATGTATAATTATATGCAGTTTCTCACAAAAATGACAGCACCTACCACGGCTTGTGGTATATCAGGATTTCGTGTAGATCACAGAAAGGAATGGCAGCCCAATAAATAACGTTCCAATTCCAGGTGTATATACAGGGGTAGAGAGTGTTCGGAAATCGACTTCTCAGTTCAATTTTAAAAACATTTATATATTATAAACCCTCGTGAAAAATTAAACACGCGGATGGCGCCTTATCTGTAAAGATTATAGTAGAACAAGTTTAAAAGTTATGCCTTTCCTTTTTTTCTTAAACCCAATAAAATACGATTTCAGTAGTTTTTTTTAATTATTATAAAAAAAACACAAAAAAAAAAAACACTATAACACATTGATTTATTGATAATTGGTTACTGACTGTCAAACATTTGATAATTCTGGCACCTAGTTCTCGATTGAAATCTGCTATAATGAATTCACTGAAAGGATTCGATCCTACGACCGCAAGCAAACGCTCTACCAACTCAGATAGATACCGCTACGTGATTTCAATCAATGCAGTTTTTTGTTTTGTTTAACGACAACACTAGAGCACATTGATTTGTTAATCATTGGCTATTGAATGTTAAAAATGTATTAATTGTGACACGCAATCAAGTGTAAGTCAGCTTCCAATGGGTTTTGAACTACTATCTTCAGCTGAGAGTCCAATGTCCAACCGATGGACCACAAAGGCTAACGACCGCCCTCCGTGGCGCAGTGGTTAAGCTATCGGACTTTAGGCTGGTAGGTACTGAGATCAAATCTCAATCAAGGCATGGGATTTTTAATCTCAGTATCGGCTCCAACCCAGAGTGAGTGCTCCTCAAGGCTCAGTGGGTAGGTGTATACCACTTACACCGACCAGTGGTCCACAAC
>JAULBS010079283.1:0-35076 GCA_032355785.1 Symmetromphalus regularis | reverse complement strand
ACCTTTATTTTCTCCCAAATCAGCTAATTTAGTATAATTTAACCTGTATTAAGCAGCCACCTGTTTTAAGAGGCCACGTTTATATCTCCTTGGATGGTTGCTTTAGACAGGTTTGACTGTACGTATGTTTGAAATATTTGACAAGACTTGAGGTAATGTGATGAGTTGATAACAATAAAAAAAAAGTACATATTATTGTTTAGGTGTGCGTTGTTTTTCAAACCTGTTGATTGAAATTAGGGGTGCTGTACGGGTGCGATCTCACCTGTGCACCTTGAGAACTAAGGTCTGTGTACTTCACGTTGAACTGTAGTGTACTCAGATAATAAGTAAGAAAGTACAGTATACGTAATATAACATTCTGGTAATCAGATGTACTACATGATGAACTATAGTACACTGTTTACACTGATAATAAGTAAGAAAATACAGTAGTGTAATATTCCGAGTAACAAGAGGTACCTAATGGATTTACATAAAACAAAAGTGTAAATCATTATTAATGGGTACTGTCATGTAGAGGATATTTGGTGATAAATTCTTGTGTGTGCTATGAACATGAAGACAACAGCTGATGTCAATTGTTGACACAAGTTGGAGTGTTGCCAGAAGTGTTGAGATACAAATGTACATATACAGTGCAGTACAGCAGTGAACTAACAGATAATGTTCACACTGCTGGAGAAACTAGCTTTCTGTTAACAATCTGCTGGACACATGTCCACCATTGTCTTCATGTTTCTACTGTAATATAAAAACCTGTTCATTTAGGCCAGAGTTTTTTTAGTTTTAGTTTCTAGAACATAAAGTGAAGTTTGTTTTATTTAATGACGCTTCTAGAGCACATTGATTTTTATCTTATCATCGGGTATTGGACGTCAGTCATATTATCATTCTGACATATTTACTATTTAGAGGAAACCTCCTGTCGCCACATAGACTACTCTTTCAGAAAATTTTGACAAGCAAGTGTATGTAAAAATATGCATCCTTTTATAGCTAGTAGTCAGTTATAGTATTCTAATTAATTTCTGTATGACACAATCATTACAGAACTATTTTCCGTTCCAACCAGTGGTCCATAACTGGTTCATCAAAGGCTGTGGTATGTGCTGTCCTGTCTGTGGGACTGCGTATAAGAGACCCCTTTCTGCTTATCGAAAAAGAGTAGCCTATGTGGTGGCAGAAGGTTTCCTCTAAATACATGTCAGAATGACCATATGATTAACATCCAATAGCAGATGGTAAGATAAAAAACACTGCGCTTTAGAGGCATCGTTAAATAAAACCAACTTTACAGTCATTACAGAGAAGACATTTGTCTAATATTTGAATATGAGTCTAGCACATGGAACCTTAATCCTTCGATTCTGACATAGTTGAAAATGTGGGATCATAGTACTTATCAGTCTCTTGGCCCAGGATGTTTCCATTCATAGTATCCTACAATAATCACCAATAAATTGAAACATTTGAACATTTGACAAGCCAGTATTTGTAAAAATATACCACTCTTTATAATGCAACCACTCTAAAGATATTAATACCTGCAATGTAGCCAATATCCTATTAATTAGTATCTGGCTCTTGGCCCAGGATATTTCCATTCATTCAATCATCCTACAGAGGTTATGGTAAGGAAAGTAAAGATAAGGGATTTCAACTCTGCCATATGGCCTTTATCCAGCCACATATAGATACTTAACTCACCCTTAGCTACATTGATTTTCCCCCCCCCTGATCTGACAATCTACAAGTTGGAAAATCAACTTAGCACCCTACTTGCATGTGACAATCACATCAACACTGTCCACCTCCTCGTACAATGAATTTTTTGTTTTGTTTAACGACGCCACTAGAGCACATTGATTTACTGTAAAATACTTTATTTTCGACGGTTGTCATTTTTGCGCTAAAGATAAATTGCCATGTTAGCAGAATTAATATTTCGCGCATTCTTGATTAAACAAAAACCTTTTTTTTCAAGTACCGTATATAAATTACATATTAGTAAATTGCTGGCCAATTCATATTTTTAAAAATTGAACCAATTATTTTGGTGAACGTGTAAAAACGCAAATGGCATACACCATTTGATAGTGTCATCCATTATGTCACATGGGCAGTGTAAATATAACTTGGCACTCATGAAATATTATTCTGGAAAGAAAGGAACAAATGTTTAATATCGCTTTAAAATTATTATTCATGTAATAGAACAGCAAAATATCAGCTTAATTAGTCTGGTATGTTTAATCCTTGCCCGTCCTTCCAGCCACTCATACTGCATATACAGTGAAACTAAAATTTCAGCATTCACAGTAATTAGTAAACACCAGATTGAGATACACAAATAAACAAAGATGGTGGCCAAAGCACATGTTTATGATTCAACTTAAAATAAAGCAAATAATTTAGTTTATAATATTATCAAACATAAGTTCTAACACACTCAACATTAAACAAGAACATAAAATTGCATTATGTGATGTTTTATTATTATTTTTTTTTCACCTTTTATCATTATCTATGCTTTGAAGCGTGACCGTTGATTGATCATATCAAAAACTTGAAAAAGTTGAAAGTCGGACCACAAGTTTAGTCAAGTTTAATTTTTCACGGGTTCTTAAGTTCGCACTAAATGTGTTTGCGCGAATAGCGCGAAAATCAAGTCCCCGCAAAAACAAAGTATTTTACAGTATTAATCATCGGCTATTGGATGTCAAACATTTGGAAATTATGGTACCTAGTCAAGTGTGAGCCAGCCTCCAAATGGTTTTGAACCATGATCTTCAGCTTGAGAATCCAACATTCTACCACTGGACCACAGAGGCTCACTCAAACAATGAGCTGTCTGTGGGATAATGCATATAAAAGACCCCGTGCTGCTTATCGGAAAAAGTAGCCTGTGTGGTCTCTTCTAAATACATATATGTCAGAATGACCATATGATTGACGTCCAATAGTCGAAGATAAGATAAAAATCAATGTGATCTAGAAGCGTTGTTAAAGAAATCAAACGTTACATACATTGAGATGACAACACATTACATTTTATCAAATTGTTGCATTTTACATGATATTCTTCATATAAAAATCTTCAGATTGTTGACATACTGTTTTTGATTGTGTAAGTTTGTAAATAAATTCTATCCTGTGTTATTTGTAGCCTTGGTCTGAGTATTATTTCCGAAGGGCTTTTATTATTTGTTTCACCACGCGGAAGCTTCAAATAGATTGAATTAGAAGCTAAAAATAACCAGATCAAGTGGATCAATACACAAATGCTGGTTTAATGAGAACGTCTTCAGACTGTGTAACAGGCTAACAGGGGAAATATTCTGAAATAGAATGGAAGTGGTAGCACTAGGAATAATTTGCCGAGTTTCTAATTCTGTGGCCATGCTGCAGGCAGTGAGACATAAATACCTCCACTCTGATGTGTGACACACATGCCGTGTACTACTGGTGCGTGAGTGCATCTGTAATGTTATTCCTCACTTCCATGTGTTGTCTGCACCCAACGAGGGCATACATTTCTCAAGGCTCCAGGTAAATACCTCAAAGTGAGCCTTGCTGTTAGCAGAAAACTGTAGCAACTTGAAATGATATTGATGGTCCATTTTGTATGTATGCAGTTAAGCTTAATTTTGACCGGCCCCAGATAAGTTAACGCACTTGTGGCTGATAGATACTGGGATCTAATCTCAGTCGAGGCATGGGATTTTTAATCTCAATATCAGCTCCAACCCAAAGTGAATGCCCAATGGGTAGGTGTATATCATTTACACCAACCAGTGGTCCACAATTAGTTTAACAAATGCCAAATGCTGTGGTACGAGCTATCCTATCTGTGGAATAGTGCATGTAAAAGATCCCTTGTTGCATTAGTGTGGCGGCAGCAGGTTTTATCCCTCCTACTAACACTACCCTCTGTCCTGGATAGACAGCACAGGAAGCTGAGTTGTGTGCCCATTACAGTGTGCTTGAACCTTAATTAAGTATGACAGTAAATACAACCAATCTTGAAACCTTAATTATGAAGGGTAATTTGCTGTGTTTGAGTATTCATTTTGCTGTGTTTGAGTGTTAAATTGTTTGATACCAGAGTTAGACACATCGCATCACTCTGGAGCACCAATGCACAACAGAAAGTCGTTCATTACCAGTTTGGTTAAAGTGACCTTTTGCTTCTGATTTGAAAAAAAATTTGAAAGATTTGTGACAGCTAAGGTATTAGAGGTTTAAGTACAGTCATTATCTCACTATATCATGCAATAGCAAATTTTACTTGTTTACCAGTAAAACCAAGTTTTTAAAAAGTACCTTCTGGTGTTAAAAAGTATTAGATGTCTAAGTGCAGTCATTATCTCACTATATCATGCAATAGCAATTTTTACTTATTTACCAGTAAAACCAAGTTTTTAAAACGTATGTTCAGGGTTTGAAAAATTATTTTAAATCACTTGCCCTAGGGCTGTGATTTGCTTTTCTATTGGCCCAAATTT
This sequence comes from Symmetromphalus regularis, assembly GCA_032355785.1. Lineage (NCBI taxonomy): Eukaryota > Metazoa > Mollusca > Gastropoda > Neomphalida > Neomphalidae > Symmetromphalus > Symmetromphalus regularis. Next base: position 30,568 of record JAULBS010079283.1, on the reverse strand, counting down.
TTTTCTCTCACTTTTTCATCCAAAAAACACTAAACAAATACAGTAAAATATGTTTCATGTATAGCATGTGATACACAACAAAAGATTCTTATACTGCACCAGTAGGCTTAAATGTATTATATTATCAGTCCTGCTGATTTTGATTGAGTTGCCTGACTTGTCAAATTCCAACTCGCCCGGGGCATCATATTATGATATTTTTTTAAACCCTTGACCTTTGTTTTCCAATGAGATGCCCAAATTAGTACTTGTAATTTCTAAAATAACTTTGTAAATGAATATTTTACACTCATATAAATAGTTTGACAAACTATGTTAAATACTTTTTGTCATGCATATTAAAACATAAGTGAGCCTCAGTGGTCCAGTGGTAGAAATCTGACAAAGCTGATGGCAGAGGTTCAAAACTTGTTGGAGGTTGGCTTACACTTGACTATGTGTCAAAATAACCAAATGTTTGACATACAATAGCCGATGATTAATAAATCAATGTGCTCTAGTGGTGTCGTGAATTTTTTTTTTTTAAATAACAATATTATTAGGTCAACATACTTTTTATTTGATATTTGATGCAACAGTTTTTTTTATTTTCATTTATGTGTGAACCATGCCAAATAAAATAATTCATTAAAATGATCACATGGGCCCAGTTGTTCAAAGCAAGGTTAAGGTACCATGAGTTAGTTGAATATTTCAAAACCAAATTATAAGTCATTGCAAATAGTAATTGAAGAGATATGTTGAAACTTGGATTATTATAGCCTTTCAATATCCATAAATAATCAAAGCAGAAGTATATTTGAATTTTCTATGAAGATATTTTAAAGAGAAATATTCATCTATCCCATGGTTAGCTTAACAATGCTTTGAACAACTGGGCCCAGGCTGGTGTTTAGACTTTCTCACTATGATTCTGTGTAAAACATGCAGCATGCTTTAGTCATTGATAACAAACTACTATAGTCTTGTTGACCCGTTTTGTTCTGTTGATAACATCACCGAATTGGTGACTTTCGAGTGGACTGAAACCCTGAATAAACTGAATCAACAGTGCATCCAGAGGCTTACTCATTATCACACTATCATACAGAGAGCTTCGCCAGTATACTTCGCAAGCCAATGAGCAGTTCATTCATAAAAGATTGACAGTACATGGTTGAACAAGCTTAGCTTTAACAAAACAGTATTTAGGTTAAACATATTATTATTGTTTTGTTGTTAAACATTTTTAAGGTAATACAAATGCAGACATTGATTATGCTAATTGTTTTTAGGTTACCGATTTTAGTTTGCATAATACATTGAGCTGAATATGGATTAGTGAGAATTATCACATTCATAACGACCATTTATGTAATACATGTTGTAGATTGGTCTATTTGTTTCATAGTTAAATGCCAACAGCTTGTAACATAGGAACAGGAACCTAATATTGCATGTAAAACTGACTTATTGTAAATGATACACTAAATTTAGAGCAATAGGAAAATAGGTTATCAATGTATGCACAAGGGATATTTTTTGACTGGCCAATCGGACCACTCACTGCAACACTTTCACTTGGCTGTATAACTTCAGAATAGCTGCCTGTGAAGCTGTCAGTCGTCGGATTGATCCTTCTCAGTGGATCCATTTGCAGTTTGGGCTATCTTCAATTCCAACTAGTGGTCCACAACTGGTTCATCAAAGGCTGTGGTATGTGCTGTCCAGTCTGTGGGAGATTGCATATAAAAGACCCCTTGCTTCTTATCAGGAAGAGTAGCCAAGGTGGCAGCAGTGGGTTTCCTCTAAACATATGTCAGAATGACATGATTGACGTCCAATAGCCGATGATAATATATTAATCAATGTGCTCTAGAGCCGTTGTTAAATAAAACAAACTTTATTTGTTTTCAGAATAGCCAACGACCCAATATGTTGAAAAAAATACTTATTTAATTTGCACTTTAAAAAATGTTGTCATATCATACAAAAATAATAACAACACAAAAGAAGGTATCATAACTTGTTTTAGTTTCATTACAAACTGTTGTAATTAAATTATAATTATTATGTTGTCACGAAACATAGTGTAGTGGAATGTGATGAGTTCTTCCGATTGTAACTAAAGATGGATATGGTTGAGGTGTTTTGATTGAACCTACGAATATTTTTACATGGCTGAGATTTCCCGAATATGTAATCAAAACCTGCCGTGGCATTCCGAATGGTTTTAGTCTTTTCGATAGACTTTGGAAATGGTCTCTATTATGTCCTCCTATATATATGTTTGATTGTGCAGATATTAATAGCATACCAGTTGAAAACAAAAAGTAAAAAATAACTTTCTGATCCATAACAAACATTAGTCATTTAGATTTTTAGTCATAATACAATATGCTGAATTTTCAGTCGCCAGGCGAGCGACACATTTTAAGGTTTTGACTTGATCAACGTTATTTTGACTCGCCATGAGCGATTGGACGACCGTAAAGTGCACACCCTGGCTTGCTTACAACTAAACCTGTATGAGTGGTGTGTGAATGAAAATGGTCTTCTCCAACTGTTACAGTAATATAGTAATTTTATTTTAGCCAAAGCAGTTGATTGCAACCGTATCTATAATTTGAATCTCATATCACACATAAAAAATTGATTTTTGTTTGAAAAATATAGTGTGTGTAATTCATTCCAGCATTATATAAAATATTATGGAGCTTCATATAGCAACCATTGCAATTAAGAAAATGTCCACGGCAAAATAAATACTGTTGAGAAATAGTGTTTACGACATTTTCACCAGCAATTTTAGTATTCTTTATTTTTAATAATAAGAAACAAATACACATTGAAAATAAATAGCCTGCTCCGAATGAAAAACTCATTGGCAAACTCCACGGCATTGCCAGTTGCCGTGGACAATTTCAGGGGTTGTATCATACAGTTATATAATGTTCAGTTGATCGGTGAAAATGTGGTATTGTTCTAATTTTTTATAATCTTACTTTTTTTTTTCAGGTTCAAAATTCCAGACAAGATCAGACTTACAAAGAAATTGTGCGAGTGCTTGGTCCATTTGATACAATCCAACCATTTGTACAGACTCTGAACCAGACGTCGCAGCAGACAGTCGGAGTGATCCAGCAACCTCCCACCCCACATGTCACCGACAAGACACTCAACTACAAGAAGTCTGAAGCTCCTGTTAATGGCTTAATAAAAAATGTTCCACCTAAGAAGAGTGTCGGTGAAAAGCCAAGTCATGACAAGAAACATTCAGGATTCAAATCCAGATCTGAACCAAATCATGATGCAAGTGAGAACAAGTCCGAACCTCACAACAATGAACCCCGACCAGGACACAAACACAAAGGCAGCAGCAGTGAACCAAAAGGTCATGATTCCAAAGTCAGTATTAATAATGGTGTTAAGGGTAAGGGTGAGTCCACACTGGATGAAAGTACAATGTCCGTGTCCCCCGTTAAATCATCATCCATCTCTCACGTTGTGTCAAACGACTTGCCCAAACGAGATTCACAATTTCCTAGTCCTGGTCCCAAGAACAGACCTCCAGCAAAACCACCCTCTACGCCGCCATTGAAAGAGGTAACACCATCCATTACATCACATGTAGAGTCACAAATTCACAAAGCATCTAGTCGGCCTCACTCATCATCAACACCACTGAAGGAAACTGCACCACCTAACGGAGTTGTGAAGCGATCGGGCAAAGATGAAACCAAGAGCAGATTACCTAAACTGACCATTCCGCCAGAGGTATGTTATCATTGCGAATTCTTTGCTAAAATAAAATACTTGATTAAGTAGCATAGGAAGGTGGGGAGGTTGGCACACACAGACACATATATACACCAGTGCATGTTACTATGTAAAGTCATTGTGATGTCAGTTTCGAAGAAAAAAAACCTTGATGGCATAATCGTGACACCAAGTCAGAAAATTAGTGTCTCAGATGGCTTTGCCATTATCAAAAACACTAAAAATATTTTGAAGTTCACTGTAGCAAGTATCTTGATGATTTTTTATGCATTCCTTACATACAATGGTAGCCATTTTGAATCCAAGATGGGATCTTATTGCTCCTGATATAGAGCATGCGACCAGTTATTTTCATCCTCAGACCATCAGAAATAAAAATGCAATGTCAAAATGAGGGAAAATAAAAGTGCTGATTTTGATTGAGGGATGCCCCTTGAGTAATTAGACTCTTTTGCTAATCAGCAGCATCAGTGAAAAGCAAATTTATTAACCTCGATATAAAAAATCTCAAAGAATATGACACCTTTAATGTGTCAAGATAAAAAAAAAAGATTAAATGAACTACAAATAAACCCAATATGGTGTAACCAAAACTGTTTATCATTTTAATTTATATTGTGAGATTATTTGGATACCAATATGTAAACAGTGACTGACCACTGGATAAATCAAAATGAAATAGCATCACATGTTCGACAATTTCTTATATTAAAAAGATGGCTGTCAGATCGGCGGTATTTTGGTGACAGTGTTAGATATTGCGCCTGATAAGTTGATAACTGAAAGTGCTGAGCATGCAGTGACAACAGGTGGGCTGTATTGATTTTACCCACAGTGCTATTATATTGCAGTGTTCATTCTACAGCTTGCCATTACATCGTCAGCAGTTACAATGTATGGAGAGTATTTAATTGCAATATATGTTTCATAATGACGTTTTATTGATGTCGATGAATTCGTTTTTTTAAAGATGTTTAAGATAGTGGATTAGTAATGCGATCATTCCTATCACAGCAAACGGATTTAATTCTTTAATAACTGTACACAAAAAATAAATGTGGGCTATTATGGCTCACATTGTTGTTAATTTTTTTGTTTTCATTTGTTTAATGACATCACTAGACCACATTGATTTATTAATCATCCGCTATTGGATGTCAAACATTTCGTAATTTTGACATGTGAAGTGTGGGCCAGTCTCCAACAGGTTTTGAACCACTGTCTTCAGCTTGAGAGTCGATGTTCTACCAATGGACCACAAAGGATCATATATACTGTGGTTAAATGATCTAACAATTGTAGAGAGAGAATCAGTGTGAAAGACATATTTACAGTAAATTAAAAAAATATATAGTATAATAAATAAGTATGAACTATAAACAAAAATATTAAAGTTAACTTTAAAACTTAAAATAAACTGGTCTGTCTTAAATTTTTAAAAGTAAGTTTTGATCACTGTTTGATATGGGTACTTTGATTTTATACCAGTAACATGATTTTAAATAGCCAATTTCTGATAAAGGAATAATCCTGTTAATTGCATAAAATATTTGGGCAAAATGCCTATGCAATTAAGAGGATTCTACTGTAGTAATACATATGTACCTCGACCGGTTCAATTTCCTGTATAATAAGGTCACTCCAAACTCATCTAATTTACAAATGGCACGTTGGCTGGTAACCAATTGCATTACTGAGTTAGAACATCAAACAGCATTTTACCTGTATTCCTATTATGTTATTTTATTATGTTATTATGTATTCCTATTATGTTATGTTATGTTATTATGTTATTTATTTATAAATTTATAATTATGTTATTTATTTATAAATTCTGAATGAGCAGTGCACTAGACACAACTGATAATTTGAAAATACACAAGAACTATAACTCATTCAAATTGAAGTCAAACTGGCAGTGACTGCAGTGCATGTGAATTTCTTCTTAGGTTGTAGAAAACCTTTACAAATTCAGGAAAAATAATCATAGTAAATCCAGAATTATGATTTGTCAGACAGACGAGTGTTTTTTTTTTATTGTTTACTCAGCAGTTTGATTACCTTGGTACTGAGACTTATAATATTTCTTATTTACGCTAAAATACATGTATAGTATCAGGAAAATTACATAATTTAACCACAAATAAAAGTTAATTTTAAAAAAGTTTCTTTTTTTTCATATCAGTGTATTTCTGTTTTCTACCATCAATAATTATTTTTATTTTATTTTTATTTTTATTAGATTAACCCCAAATAACTGATGTTTATTTTTGTGCTTTGGGGGGGAGGGGGGATGTATCATTAAACCAATATTCATTCAATCAGATGTGTTGTTATATTATAAAAAATTAAATCTGGTTGGGGAAAAAAATACACATGTACATGTATGTACATGTATGTATGCATTTTTGGCAAAAAATATTTTTCCAAACATGTATTATTAATTTATCTTTTCAAGTTTAGTAGTTTGTTGCTGTAGTTGACCCATTTGCAGTTTGGGCTATTTTCTGTTCCAACCAGTGGTCCATGACTAGTTCATCAAAGGTTGTGGTATGTGCCATCCTGTGTGTGGAGCGGTGCATATAAAAGACATCTTGCTGCTTATCAGAAAGAGTAGCCTATGTGGCAGCAGCAGGTTTCCTCTAAATAAATATGTCAAAATGACCATATGATTGATGTCAAATAGCTGATGATAAAATAAAAATTAATGTGCTCTAGAGGTGTCATTAAATAAAACAAACTTTACTTTTTTCATTAAAAATCTTATGTGGTATATGTTCTAAAGGAAAATAATATTTAATGGCACTAGGTAATTTTTAATCGTCTATTACACATCAAATATATGGTAATAGCAACAGTGTCTAGAAATAATGTTACTTCCACCACACATGCTATTCTTTTCCTGAGATATTCTAAACCTCACATGCTATTCTTTTCCTGAGATAGTCTAAAACTTCTTCCACCACAAAGGGTATGTTTTTTAAAGCAATTTAATCATACTTTCACCACAAGGTACTCCTTTCCTGAGATAAAATCTAAAAACCATGCTTCCACCACAAATACTACTCTTTTCCTAGGTTAGTCATAAAAAACTTTCTTCCACCACACAGGATATTCTTTTTGTGAATTATGTCTAAAATATAATCAACGATGGCCGAATAACAAAAAAAGTGTAATATGTAACTAATATAAAACTTCTTTCAGAAATAAACTGTTTTACGAACTTGTCAAAAGATTTTGTTATCTGCCAAAAAACGAAGAAAATGTAGTGAAATGACAAATGTTTGTGTGAGTGTGCCAAGTGCTAATAACGTGCATGTTTGGACGACATGGAGAATAGGATGGCAAGCAACTTCTCGGTACAGTCTAGACTCCTAATAAAATTTCACTCAAGCGGTATGGAGGCATTTGGCTCCAGTTAATGCGTTATTTCACACCGACTAACTCGCACAAGACATAACTTCTCAACCATGGGCAAAGACTCATTTTTGCTGAAAAACCATTTTTCTCTAAAATGAAATTATTGAATTTATCATAAGGTTCATTAAGCTGAAAAATTCTCAATGCTGGTGTTTTTGTGAGCGACGAAGGAAACCGCTGTGTATCATCTCGCCATCACAGATGACGTGAACAATGGCCGATCAACTACAGGAAACTGTCACAGATGCAGTCATAAAGACAGTGGCGACATTCTCTTTACGATGTCTGTGATGACACTAGAGTCATTTGTAATTCACGTTTTATATCATTCAATAATTTGTTCTTTCCTTTGTAAATCATAAGCTGAATTTGTGTATGATGACACTAAAGTCATTTGTGATTCATGTTTTATACAATTTGATTTGTTATTTCTTTATAAATATGTTTACGAAGAATTCTTTGTTAATAGAGCAAAAATAAAAAAATATTTAACATGTCAATACATTGTTTAGTCGACAAGTATTTGCAGCACATGGTCTACAGATGAAACCTGCTATTCTCATATGAATTACTCCTTTTAATTAGCAGAAAGGGGTCTGTTATATTTCAGGGTTCTTGAACATTTCCCTTAACCAAAAATAAAGATTTTTCAAAGACTTTCAATGTAGGTTTTTGCAATTTTCAGACTTTTTCTATCATCAAAACAGCCAGTCATCCTCAAATACCTCAAATAGAGTGGTACTTTTCTTTTTTTGGAACAGTTTTTAAACAAACCTGAAATTCAAAGACTTTTAAAATCTTGAAAAGTTATGTTTTTAAATAAAGACTTTTAAAGATTTTCAAGATGCGCCAGAACCCTGTATTTACTTTCCCATAGATAGAACAACACAAACCCCAGGCTTCTGCACATCAATTGTGAACCCCTGGCACATTAATGTAACAGTAATCACATAAGAAGTACATAATTAGACAGATTTATTTCAAAACAAAATATATGTACAGTTCATTATTGGCCACATTAACACAGTTACCCAGATATTCTAAAGTAAAACCACCAACAAAATTAAATACAGGCAGAAATAAAATTTGTTTTCACACAAGTGAATATCCATAGTTGGTGACCTACAGACAAAGGCCAGAAAATTGCAAAGATATTCATCCATAGTCTTGTAATAATTGGTTTTGCTGGATCGAGCAGTGAAGGAATTGACGTTTACATGTTGCAGCCTCCCTAATTAAGCACTGTTTACCCACTCCGTGTTCACCTGGTCTTGTCGCAGTGCAGTAAGAAAACCAGACCAGATTTGTACAGTTGATTCAATCACACAGAAAGAAAACATTCTGAGCAAAAAACAGAAAGCTTTCAATTTGCATTTAAGTTTGAGGAAATTATCTGTGAACAATTGTGAACTGATTTTATAACAGTACGTCAGCCGTAGTCCCTTTCTGTCTGATCATAAATATCCACACCACTCTTAGCAAAGGCAGAAATCACTTTCTGAAAGTGGGGGGTACGGAACATCAACCTGTTTAGAAAGTTGGATGACTGAACATTCCCCTTGTCCAAAAAGAGGAAGGGGAAATGAAGCATTCTCCTGTCCAAAAAGGAGGGATGTGTCCACGCCCCCAGGGTTGACACCATTACAGACCCCACCGCCTCCCCACCCCTGGTTACTTTGGTATATTTGCACTAAAACTACATGGTTAAGTGTTACAATAAAAAGAAATACTGGTAAAAATTATTATTTAGGCATTTTAATTTCAATTTTACAAAGCAAAAGGTGGGTGAGATAATTATATAGGTATCACCCCCATTCATGACTCTTAGTTGTATGTAGTTTGTTTTAAATTCTACATTTCAAACAAGGATTACTACCAAAAAAATTAATCATTTCAAACCCTGACATATATGCAATAGTTGTGGATGTAAAAAATGTGTGAGAAGTTTGAACTAATCCACTAAGTGACCTATACTCCTCCACATCTCCACATACTCCGAGTTTATCACACAAAATTAGCCCTCCACTCCCCGGCTTCAAACTCTACTTAACAGCAACATAATTTACAAATCTGCGGGGTGCTGCCAGGCACATGTGAAATGAAAATTAAATCAATCTACTTGCTTATTCAAGCTTAATTCTGCAATCACTTCATTGCTCACTACTCACAGTTCACTGAGCAGACAGGTATTCTAGAAATATCTCACTACCCATAGTTCATTGAGCAGACAGGTATTCTAGAAATATCTCACTACTCAGTTCACCGAGTAGACAGATATTCTAGAAATAGCTCACTACTCACAATTCACTGAGCAGACAGGTATTCTAGAAATATCTCACTACTCACCATTCATTGAGTAGACAGGTATTCTAGAAATATCTCACAACTCACAGTTCACTGAGTAGACAGGTATTCTAGAAATATCTCACTACTCACAGTTCACTGAGCAGACAGGTATTCTAGAAATATCTCACTACTCAGTTCACTGAGTAGACATGTATTCTATAAATATCTCACTACTCACCATTCAATGAGTAGACACATATTCTAGAAATATCTCACTACTCACAGTTCACTGAGCAGACAGGTATTCTAGAAATAGCTCACTACTCACAGTCCACTGACAAGACAGGCATTTTAGAAATATCATAACTCACAATGTAGAACTGAACCTGCATGCAATGCACAAAATATAAAACGTTTTATGTAAAACAACTCTTGGCAAGATTCACACCAAATATGCTGGGATATGCTCTCATGTTTTAAAAAAGCATGTTTTCATGTTGCTGAAAAACTCTGAAATACAAGATTTTTAACTAAAGATTTTTTTTTTTTTTAAATCAATACCTTCTTGCTCTTTATTACCAAAGAGTTTCCAGGGGAAATAACTCTTACTCATTTTACTGTCCAAAGCTCTGCTACTGGCAAAACATTCATGCCTATACCAGTCTGTTTTGATAAACCAAATAAATATTCAACATTCTTAAATATCTCCAATAAAAAAACAAAGATTTGTTTTGTTGGCTTTTTCAGTGAGAGAAATAAAAAAAACAATGGCCGTCCAAAGTCAGTAGTTATCAGACGAAATTGTCTTAAAATTAATTAAAAGATTTCAATCTCAACTTGAAATGTTTTTACAAGATCAGTAGGCAAGATTAAAAACATTTCCTGCTCCAAAGAAAACTTGTTGGATAATGACGTTGCCTTGAAAAGCGAGCTGTAACCTGATAGTAAAAATGTGCTTCTATTATTGGACGTGGCGACACTTGTCTTTTCAGCTATAGTGAGGAAGGTCCCGTTTTTCAAGACTTCATTTCATGCCTGGCAAAACACTGAATCCCTCTCCAGTGGTGGGCTTAATGTTTGCAAGGTAAATTCCTCCACAACAAAATGGATAACATATTCAGCTAAAGAGCTCAGTTTCGGCTAAAAGCTGCAGTTTTGCTGGTAATTTTGACAGAAAACCAACAGGGAGTCCCATCACACACAATACCCTCAGCCCCAGGCAGTGTTTCCACCTGGTGAACACCATTGTAAGCACCAAACGCACATTCACCACTAACAATGCCAGGCAGAAGCGATGCTCATTTTTTGTGAATTTTCTCTCCTTCACTGTGCACGAAGCTCGTTTACGTGGTCGTCGTGCTCACCACGATGACGCTGACTCTATGATTACACTCTGCACTAACTTTGATAAATCCTGAGATATCCTTCATGCAGTATTTCTCTGCAGTACTGCCAAATGATGCAGAAGTAGTTTGAGCCATTGTCTTGCTTCGCTGCGTCATAATGTGTCACAAAAAGCCACACATCTACTCAGATTGTTGTCTGTTCAACAATTGATCATGTACAATCCGTACAATCCACACAATCCATACACTTGTGTTGACACAGCAGAACAATGTCACAAAAGATCTACTTACACAAACCAACTCATCTCCGTTGAAGAGCACTGTTCCTATTCATATCCATCACACGTCAAGTAATCCGTAAGTCAAGTAATCCGTAAGTCAAGTAATCCGTAAGTCAAGTAATCCGTAAGACTTCTACCAGATGGACCATTTTAGAGTCAGGTCATCTTTTTTTCGTCTGTCCAGTGGGTTTTTTCATTCCGACCAGTGTTCCAAAACTAACATATATTTCATCTGTTAGAAAGTGGATATAAAAGTTATCTTGATGCTAATCAAAAAGAGTAGCATATGTGCTAATTTGAACATTAGAAAGATGGATGGATGGATGGATGGATGGACAGAGAGGTAATGTAAAAAAGAGGATTTTTTATATTTCTGATGTACAATGGAAAGTTGTAGAGTAGTTTGTTTTATTTAACGATGCCTCTAGAGCATATTGATTTTTATCTTATCATCGGCTATTGGACGTCAATCATATGATCATTCTGACATTTATATAGAGGAAACCCGCTTCCACCACAAAGGCTATTCTTTCTGATAAGCAGCAAGGAGTCTTTTATATGCACTGACCCACAGACAAGATAGCACATACCATGACCTTTGGTGGACCACTGGTTGGAATGGAAAATAGCCCAAACTGCAAATGGGTCCACTGATAGGGATCGATCTGATGACTGACTGGTTCACAGCAGTCATGCTACCGTTGGAGCTACATCCCATTCCTTAAATAATAATATACATGTTCAATCCTGGTAAGAAATGTTATGAGATATGGCTTGGGTGAAACACTGCTTACAGATGATGCAAGTAACAGATGATACATAATTTACTGTTATGCACATGGTGTCTGTCACCAATTACATAATATATGTAATGCCTAGAGCATTATGTATATAATTTATATACATATGTCTAAAATAAAAACAAGATGAAGATGGATAAATTGGGAAGATCCCACTGTCATCATTGCTCAGCTATTATTAGAAACCGATGCTCTAGGCATTACATATTAGGTAATTGCTGACACCATGTGTATAACAATAAATTATGTGTCATCTGTTACTAGCATCATTCCTAAGGCCGTTCAAGGGTGCGGGATGTAGCTCAAGTGGTAGGGTGTCCGCCTGTGAAGTGGTCGGTCATTGGATCGAACCTTCTCAGTAGACCCATTTGCAGTTAGGGCTATTTTCCATTCAAACCAGTGGTGCGCAACTGGTTCATCAAAGGCCATGGTATGTGCTGTGCTGTCTGTGGGAAAGTGCATATAAAAGACCCCTTACTGCTTATCGGAAAGAGTAGCCTATGTGACAGCAGTGGGTTTCATATAAAGAAATATTTCAGAATGACTATATGTTTGACGTCCAATAGCCTATGATAATATAAGAATCAATGTGCTCTAGAGGCGTCATTAAATAAAACAAATTTTACCTGATGCCTTTCATTTACATGTATTTGATTTAGCATGTAATTGTAAGATTGACCTATCTGTTGGCACAATTTGGTAGTTCACTACAATGCGAATATATGTACTCAGTGCTCACTGACTTGAGTCGGTGTACCTGTGTTAGTGGTACTCAGACTTCCAGATGAAGAGATTCATTCATGGATGTCAAATACAAAAGCCTAGTAGTAGTAGAAATTCAGACACAAATTGGAGATCTGAAAACAAAGCGATGTGTATGAAACAAGCCTTAGAATTTCACCAAAAAATTATTATAAACACCGAACTTTAAATTTCCCCATATTCAATTTATTACTTACCCATTTAAAAATACAGTATACAGGTACTTTTTATGTAAGTGGATTGAAAAATAAAATAATTGCTTTGTAAATCAACATCGTGATGAACATTTCAGAATGACAATTGGCTGAACAAATGACAAATGGAAATCAATTATTTTAACCCCAGAATATACATGTATGTATGCTTGATAAATCTGGTCCATTAGAACAAGGGGGGGGGGGGAATGTTCCTCCCCACATGTGAGCCTTTTTTTTAAAAACATTGTTTGCCATTGTAACTAAAATCAGATATATGTATATGAGTTTGCACCTGATCTGTTAATGCCCTACTCCCCCACCATTCCCAAAGTCGTTCCTCCTTGCCTATATATTGCTGCCTAAAAAATTAACTTATTGACATAATTACATTGTAATGTTTATCTATTTTAGTATTTTATTTGCATTGTATTATAAGTACATATAGCATCATTAAACGATAGTGAACAATGGATTTAGTCGTGATGAATCCCAGGCAGGTCTCATTATCTGTTACATTTTTAAAATTCCATTATCAAATTTCCCTCGTGTCATCCATCGCTTGAATATAGAGACCATTGCTGTATTATTGTGCCATTAGCAACTAAAATAGACGTAACACCTCAGTTATAATTTTTTTCTTATATTATCTGTTGTTGTACATCCCACACATTTCTGGTCTCTCTGTTTGTCATTTTGAAACAAATTTCAGTTTGTAAAGGTTTAATTTACTGGGATTAATATGTAATTCAAATGATCGTAGTTATTATTGATCATGAGAATTAATTTTTATCGCTAGATATAGTTTTGTAATACACGCCAGTGAATGAATCTATATCATTGTCTATTTCAACACCAACAGCTATCTTGAAATCTCGTATAGCACAGAATGAACTCAGTCTTAACAAGGAGCGGGACATAGCTCAAACAGTAGCGTGTCCATATGTGAAGCGGTCGGTTGTCAGATCGATCCTTTTCAGTGGACCCAATTGCAGTTTGGACTATTTTCCATTCCAACTAGTGGTCTACAACTGGTTAATAAAATTCTGTGGTATGTGCTGTACTGTGTGTGGGACAGTGAATATAAAAGACCCCTTGCTGCTTATCAGAAAGAATATCCTATGTGGCATCAGCAGGTTTCCTCTAAATAAATATGTCAGAATGACCATATGATCAATGTCCAATATCTGATAAAAATCAATGTGCTCTAGAGGCGTCGTTAAATAAAACAACCTTTACAGTCTCAACAACTTAAAGATATGCGTACAATGTATACATACATGTGCATTCTTTAATGTATCACTTAAGATATCATAAGTTCAGGTTTTGTCTCTTTTACTTCCTAGTTTAGAAAGAATTATAAGTTATAGTAGATGAAAAAAGAAAGAAAAGAAAGCTGAATGACATTAAACCTGTAATTTTGATTCTGTTCTTGTTATATATATCTGTACTTAATAAAACCAGCCTGGGTGGACCAGTGGTTAAGCTGCCTGTCTCACGCCTGGTAAGTATTGAGATCAAATCTCTGTTGAGGCATGGGATTGTTAATCTCGATACGAGCTCCAACTCAGAGTTAGTGCTCCTCAGAGGCTCATTTGGTAGGTGTAAGGCACTAAGGGTACACATTTAACATCAATTTCCATGTTGGCTTATCTTTAAATGAAAATTATTATGAACAAATGAGTATGAAAGTTCTTAAGGTTTTATTTCTTAAATTAAACGTGCCCATTGCTTCAACTTTGAAAAATTTAGCATCATATAACAAAACATTTTGGGACTTTCCAGTTTCACTTTAAATACATTAAACAATATTAAAATAGTAATATATGTACTTCCCAAATCTTAATCCCATTTACACATTTCTTTAGATGATTATATATAATAAAAGATAATAGTAAAGTTTGTTTTATTTAACGACGCCTCTAGAGCACACTGATTTTTATCTTATCATCGGCTATTGGTCATTGTAACATATGTATTTAGAGGAAACCGCTGCCTCCACATAGTCTACTCTTTCCGATAAGCAGCAAGAGGTCTTTTATATGCAGTCACACAGACAGGCCTTTGATGAACCAGTTACATTAGATAATTTTTACACCAAAATAGGGAATAAAAATTAATGGCCTTTGAAGAATGAAATCAGATATTAAAATCTAGCAAAATAGGTGATCAAACCCTTGTTGGTGTGAGGATCACTGAAAGTTGACACAAGCATTAGTACCAGTCAAACAAGCTGTCCAGAAAGAATGGGATCTAAGTCTTGAAGTGTCCTGTTGAGAACTTCGTTTACAGTCTCCCATGTCATTTCCGGTCATGCATGAACAATCTTCACTTCAGTGCCTATAATCTGACTGATGTCGGGTACTAAAGCACATGTCATCTTTGTGTTTTGGACCATAAATCACAAATCCATTAATGTTTTATTTGTTGACGGATGTAAAGTGTATTATAAATATAACTTAACTTTTCTGCTCTATTTTATATTTTTATGGGGATAATTTTTGAAAAGGTCTTATTATAAGTCATGACTTAGGAGTGCCAAGAGGAAACCATGGCGGAGTGAAAGGGCATATAACTGGCGATATAAAGAGACTGTGGGTTTGTATGTCGTGGATATTTGATATATGTAAGAAAAACCCAATCATGGATGGCTGAATAATTACTGTTGCTAACACATGTTTTACTTTAAGAGACATGAAGTTGGAAACAAAGTAAAACAGAATTTTCTGATAATTTCTCTTAGCTAATGATCACCTTTTTACAATGTTAAAAAGCTGACTGAAATATGGCAAGAAATAGTTAAATATTTTACTACATAACTACAGGATATCCCTAAAATCTGGACACACTCATATTTAATCTGTGGGGCAAATAAAAATATAGTTAGTTACAAATAGTGGTATTCCGTTCCAACCAGTGTTCCACAAATGGTTCAGAAAAAACTGTAGTATGTGCTGTCCTGTCTATGGAAAAGTGCATATAAAAGACTCCTTGCTGTTATCGGAAAGAGCAGCATATGTGGCAGCAGCAGGTTTCCTCTAAAAAATATGGAGATGTACAATCAATTAATTGATGTTAAATTGTTTTATTTATTTTTCTGTATTAATAGTTTAATACAAAAACAACATGACATATATATGTACATGTATACAGGGTGTCCGAAAATTATCTGTACAACTTCATCCTTGAATGATGGCACATGGTTGGGTTAACAACTTTTTTTTTTTTAGAATGTTGTGACTGATTTACAAACTGAAACAACTTTGTGATGAGAGTGGCGAAAACTTACTTTATCATTCGATTAAATTAAAAAAACATTGTATTTTGCAAATAAGAAATATCTTTGTATTGAGAATTTAATTATTTGTAAGTTCAATACCATCGAGGGCAAGTTAGATCGTGAAGATCGGTTGTCTGACCATCAATTCCACTTACCCCGGGCATAGAACAATGGGATTTTTTAATCCCTGATAACATGTATTTGTTGTAGTGGAACATCCTACCTGGGCTATTAATGTTAGTGATTCACATTTCAGTTCAAGGTTTGACTTAGGATATACATCTCTTTAAACACTTGTATTCTAAGCAGAGTAAAGACATGTTTTATAAAAAGTAATGATATTGTGGCCCACTGTTTTCAGGGCTGTTGAAATTGCCTGAATGATCATTTTATTCACACAAGTTTAGTTTTATGTTACCAATTTTTTGTTCACGTTAAAATAACAAGCAGTTTTATGTTAACATAACAGCATGTTTTGTAAATGGGTTACACAAAACAAAATGGGTTACCTAAAACCTTTTTGGCATTTATGGCTTAACCCAGTTATGGCTTAAGCTATTGCATGTTCAGGAAGACGATCTCTTGCTAGACTGGTTTTTATGCGTAATGTTAAATAGATGTTATGTGATAGAAGATGACAGTATCCAGTCAAATTGCTCACCAATGCACACACTCCTGAACACACCATGGGTTTTATAAGGTATAAAATATATATATTGTACAGAATAAATCTACTCCTGTCATTAAGTCTATTCATATTGATTAACATGAAGGAGTCTTAACCAACACTTCCTCACAGACAGCTTAATTATAGGACATTCCGTAGCCTACAATATACCAATCATGGATATGGAATAATTCCGGTTGCTGAAATGGCAGTAAATCCAGCTGTCTACTGACTTGCATTTGACCTATTGCATGATGTGCCGTAGTCAGCAACCATGAAGTTAAACTCTACTGAAATAAATTATATATTTACTGTGCATGTCTAACCCAGACATTTCTATACAACAGTATCATGGACAAGATGGTCTAGTGTACATATACAATGGACTATTTTTGATAAATAAAAAATGTACTGCATAAACAATCCAACAAACTTTCTGTATACCTGAAATGCAGGCCTCGTAATATAAGATCATTTTGAGGAAATTATTTTTCAGTCACCTCATTTAAGAAAAGAGAACCGTTTTAGGTTGTTGTTTTTTTTTTTTAAAGTCTTTTTTTCTTAAGTTTATTGTAATAAATAAATAATTTATAAATTAGCGTGACAAAATACATCCATAAAATATTACTCTCTTGGTATCCCAGGGCCCAGTTGTTCAAAGAAAGAAAGGTTAAGCTAACCATGGATTAGTTGAATATTTCAAAACCAAATTATTAATCAATGTAAATAGTAATTGAACAGATATATTGAAACTTAGATTATTATAGCCTAAGGTATTCATAAATAATCAAATCAGAAGTATATTTGAACTTTCTATGAAGATATTTTAAAGAGAAATATTCAACTGGGCCCTGTTGTTTAACCTGTATGTATGTAGTTATAAATATACGTTTTCTGTCCATTAATTGATGAAACTTAACTTCAACTTTTAATTCAGGCCAGAGTTTTTATTATTCTTTTTACGAACCCGCCGACCCTACATTTTGCTAAATTAAAAGTGAAAATTCACACTTATTTTATTTCCGCCGATTATCCTGAAGGCTAGAAAAGAATAAAATCTGCAAAACAACAAACAAAAACATTAAATTTACACTTAGAAGTTGAATAATTTATTTTCATAGGGGTGAATATAGAAGTATGCAAGCACATGACCAATTAAAATAAGTAAAACTGGTAAAATTAATTTTATATCAAATTTTATTTTCTCCTCCCAAGACGTATTGTAACAGTTTTTTTCCCCTTCCTCCAATCCTATTTTTAGGTGGCCTATGATTGAGAAACTAAAAATAAAAAACTCTCGTCTCATTGGCATCTAAATACTTGATTGGTCTTGAAAGTAATAAAAAATCAATCTGGAGGCAAAATCACAGAATTAATTTTTCAATAATTCCAAGCTGCCTTATTTGGAGATCTGGAAATGCTTTGATAAATTCTGCATGCCTATGCCAATATCTTCATATGCATGTTACCAGTATGGGTGGCATTGCAATTGTGTGGAAACAATTGAGACAGCTGTCAAATTCAATCTTTCTAAGTATGTTCTTTTTCTTCTTGTATGTCACTTTTAATGGTAAATGAAATTTTTGAATGTAATAGCTTTATACCTCTTTCTTTGCAGCTATTGTTTTTAAAACATCTGTGGGTCTTGCTTAACTTCACTGTTTAAACATAATTATTTATGACAAAGTTGATAGAGCTCCAAAAAACTTGTGCTAGAAGTGGCTTATAATTACTGTAATATTAATAAAATTCATTCTTTTCAGTAATCCAGTCGTAAACAGTCGACTAGTTGGTTCAAATGCTAGGAGATTTGGTAAACCATGAAATTGAGATGAAATATACAACTCATATATCAGATTTTATCATGGCAAGATGTCTTGACTGATAGTTAAGTTTATTATATTGCCAGTATAGATTTTCAAGATTAACATGTAACTAAGTTGATTATACTTTTTAAAAATTATTATTATATATTTTTTTTAACGACAACACTAAAGCACATTGATTTATTAATCATTGGCTATTGGATGTCAAATATTTGGTTATTTTGACATGTAGTGAAGTGTGTGCCAGCCTTCAACGGGTTTTGAACCACTATCGTCAGCTTGAGAGTCTGACATTCTATCGCTGGACCACTGAGGCTCGCAAGTTTCATATTTATACATCTGACATACATTTAATGCTTTTTTGATAAATGGGAGTTGAGGCAACTTTATATATATATGTATACAATCGTACATATTTTATCCTCATTCAGTGCAGTGAATATTAATAAAAGTTGACAAGTTTGTGTAAATAACAGGTGATACTTGCTGGCTGCTGGTTATTTATATCAATTGAAAGGTTGTGCCCAGACAAATATAAGTGATAAAAAAAATTACTGATGTCACCGTGGCTATTTACATGTACTTTGGTTGTGCCCTGGAGACAAATTTGAACGTCATATACAAAATCTAAAGTGAGATTTCAGGTGTCTTTCTCTTGTATTAACTTGTATTTTATTTAGGATTCTGTTTGTAACTTGCTTCTTTCGAACCAAAAGGGTGTAAGTCTGGGTTTGGCATTTACTGGTAGTGGTATTTATAATTACTGAATGCTCCTAAATGAGCTGCATCAGGTGCACAAAGGGTACATGTATATGTAGGTTTCTGAAGCTATCCCACATTTATCTTGAAATCAAAAGATATTCCACATAAAACAGGTTTTTGGCCCTTTTCTCCAATATTTGGTACCCCTACTTACACCCTTTTGGTTCTGAAGCATTGAAATGCTAATAACCTAATAGCAGTGGTTTAGGTTCATGATCAGAACATAGAATCAAGTAATCAGTCTAAAGGGGTTGTAATAATAATTAACACTTGGATTTTTAAATAACAAAACATATATTCTTTTCATATCAAGCAGTACTGATTGAATTTTAAAATAGTGTCCCATAATTGTTTGCAAAAATTTCTTAAATTAAATGTTTTCATTAAAAATTGTCACAGGTAATTTCAGGGGTTGTTAGTTGGTATAAAACATACATGATAGTTAAATTAATGACTTGTGTTAAACAGTATTTTGATTTGTTATTGAATTAAAAATATTTTTTATTCTTTGGTATGCTGGAAAAAAAAGTCTGTTAGAAATCTTAAAGCTGCTTATAGCATGCAATGTGTTGTATGGTGCATACCAAATGCATATGAATACAAAATACTGAACTGCATTTGAATGATTGCAAAAAAACAAGATGTTACATGCTACGTGGTGCATACTGAATGCATATTTAAACTCAAGTATCAAACTGTGTTTGCATGATTACAAGAAACAATGCATGTTGCATGCTATAAAGGTCCATACCATATGAACTCCTAGTATATTGGATTGCATTTCAGTGACTGCAAGAAACAACACATGTCACATGCCATATGGTGCATACCGGAAACCATTAATGTAAGTTTTACATTTGAATGATTACAAGGAACTGCACATTGCATGCTATGTAGGTGCATACATTTGAACACCTATATTGGAGTGCATTTCAACGACTGCAAGAAACAATATATGTTGTGAAAAAAAGAAAGAAAGAAAGGATTATTTATTTAACGACTCCCCAGCACATTGTTTATTCAGCGGCTATTAGGTGTCTAACATATGGTATTATATGACACATGGTCTTACAGAGGAAACCTCCTTCCGCAACATAGGCCACTTCCGATTAGCAGCAAGGGATCTTTTATATGCACTTTCCCGCAAAAAGGACAGCACATACCACGGCCTACGATAAACCAGTTGTGGACCACTGGTTGGTGTGAATGGCTTATTCCTACCCATTGAGCTTTTACGTAGCACTCTGGGTTGGAACCACTATCGAGATTAAAAATCCCATGCCTCAGCTGATTTGATCCCAGTACCTACCAGCTGTGAGACCGACACACTTTACCACTGCGCCATCGAGCAATACATGTCGCATGCCGTATGGTACATACCAGACACATGTGAACACCTGTACTTCAAGCTTTACATTTGAATGATTACAAGAAACAGTGCACTGCATGCTATATGGTGCATATCAGATGCAGGTGAACACCTATATTGGATTACATTTGAATGACTGCAAGAAACAATGTATATCACATGCCATATGGTGGATACTGGATGCTTGTTAAAGCAGCTTAATAAAGTATCAGGTGAAAAGTTATAGTTTGGACAGAATGAGGTGTGAAATTGCTGGCTTCTGACTTGTACATGTGCAATGAACTTTATTTAACTGAAAAAGTAAAGTTTTGTTTTTTTAACGATGAGTCTAGAGCACATTAATTTTTATTTTTCATCAGCTATTGAAAATCAATCCTATGGTCATTCTGACATATTTCTTTAGAGGAAATCTGCTGCTGCCACATATGCTACTCTTTCCGATAACAGCAAGGAGTCTTTTTATATGCACTTTTCCACAGACAGGACAGCACATACCACAGTTTTTACTGAACCATTTGTGGAACACTGATTGAAACGGAATTTAGCCCAAACTGAAAATGGGTCCACTGAGAAGGATCGATCCGATGACTGGCTGCTTCACAGGCAGACACGCTACCACTTGAGCTACATCCAACTCCTTCTTTAACCAAATCCATATGGGACTGATAAAATGCACTAGTTTAGACTGGTTTGCTTAAAGAGGATGAATGTTTTAAATGAGTGAAGTTTCAAATTAGCAGATTGTAAGTGCAGTAACAGTGAACTCTGTTGTAACCAGATCTACCGGAGATTAAAAAATGCTGGTTTAGACAGTGCTGGATTAGAGAGAGATTGTCTAATGCAATAATTAATATGGGAAAAAAATAATTGTTTATGGTGATGTAAGATTAGACCAATTCCATTTTGGTAAGAAAGAAAAGAAAGGTTTGTTCATGCCATAGAATTTCAAATTTCATGGGAAACACTTTTTTGATTCTGTGCTTTTGTATCATGAATACACTTTTGGATCATGGGAACCCATTGGAAACTATTTTTCTGTAATCCAAGATAATGCAGCAGTGATATGAAAATCATGGTAAATGAAATTTTGGTTCCAGTTTAGCAGGAAATCACACACCCTGTAAATCACAAACGCCCACTTGTGATTTCCTTGGAAATCTCAAACCCCCATGCCAGGGTATGGGTTAGGGTTAGAGGGGTGCAATTTCCAGGGGGGTGGGGGTTGTGATTTCCTAGGAAATTATCAACCGTAGGGTGTATGAATTCCAAGGGTTTGTAATTACCTGCACAGTACCCACACGGTACCGGTAATGATCATTACCATGAAATCCTTTGGCCTGTTTGTTTAATTATGTTCCAACATAGTTAATTATTTGTTGCAAAACTTCCAGTGTTTTGTCTTCACATGTAGGGAACCTGCTACTGACACATAGTCTACTCTTTCCAATTAGCAGGAAGGGATCTTTTATATGCAGTTTACTACATACAGGACAGCACATACCATGGCGTTTGATAACCTGTCATGAACCACTGGTTGGAATGAAACAGCCAGTGGATAGTCTACTCTTTCCAAATAGCAGCAAGGGATCTTTTATATGGAGCTTCCCACATACAAGACAGCACACACATGGCGTTTGATAACCTGCCGTGAACCACTGGCTGGAATGATAGCCAATGGATCCACAGATCAGTTTATTCAAGAGCTGATCGAACTTCAGCACGGGTCTGCACCTATGAGCTATGTGCACAGCGCGCTCCAGTTTTGTTATAGTGCAGTGTAATGATGAACATCTTTGACTGGTAAACTATATCTTCCTGCCAGATGCATTGCATGTCTACTTACAAATATATGTGTACACATGTGGCCTGATAGACGATACCAAATTTAAATACTTACACCCTACACTGATCCTAAATAGAAGATCTGGCACCATGTTCTTCCCATGCTATTTATATACACTCACAGCTCTACATGTATGTCTTCCATACAGTTTCAAGTGCATGAAATTCTTCAGAAAATATTTGTTTAAAAAAGTGGGTAGGACCATAAATGTACATGGTGTAATAATTATAATTTTTTAAACAATTTTTGCTTATTTACATTGTTTATAGTATTTTATTCCATATTGCTTTGGTACAGAATGTTTTTGTTATCTTAAAATGGGTAAAAATATATAAACTTTAATGCATTTTTTTTTCCACAATAACTCGGTTTTGTGTTTCCATCTTTAATTTATCATATCTTTAGAACCAAAAAAATATTAGCTATATAGCTTTTCAGAAATCTACTAATGTTGAACCTATGATTTTAAAATGAGCTTTCAAAAAAATTTCATCTCTGCTTAAAAATGCCAGCAAATGTTTCATAATTATGTATTATTTTACCATTGTTGGAGCAGTCAAAACAGTTTGATTCAAACATAAAGTAAAGTTTGTTTTATTTAATAATGCCTCTAAAGCACATTGATTTTTATCTTATCATCAGATATTGGACGTCAATCTGACATATTTATTTAGAGGAAACCTGCTGCCACCACAAAGGCTACTCTTTCTGATAAGTAGCAAGGGGTCTGTTATATGCATCACCCTACAGACAGGACAGCACATACTATGGCCTTTGATGAACCAGTTGTAGACCACTGG
Organism: Symmetromphalus regularis; assembly: GCA_032355785.1. Lineage (NCBI taxonomy): Eukaryota > Metazoa > Mollusca > Gastropoda > Neomphalida > Neomphalidae > Symmetromphalus > Symmetromphalus regularis. Next base: position 7,173 of record JAULBS010079283.1, on the reverse strand, counting down.
TTGGAACAGAAAAAAAGCACAAATGGGTCCACTGAGAAAGATTGATCCGACAACCAACTGCTTCACAGGAGGACATGCTTCTATTGAGCTACATCCCGCTCCAGTTCGAATGTAAGAAATCTGACACAACAAAGGTATTTTACATATACATGTATATATACATGTATATACAAACGTACATGTAGGCAGATACCTGTGAATGTATAGACAAAATCTTGAGGGTCTGTAGCCAAATCACTGTTCTGTCTGTGGGGAAGCACATATAAAAGATCCCTTGCTATAATTGGAAAGAATACCATATGTGGTATTAGCAGAATTTCTCTAAAGACTATGTGACCAGTGGTCCACAACCGGTTTATCAAAGGCCGTGGTATGTGCTGTCCTGTCTATGGGACGGTGCATATAAAAGACCCCTTGCTGCTTATCGGAAAGAGTAGCCAAGGTTTCCTCTAAATACCTATGTCAGAATGACCATATGATTGACGTCCATTAGCCGATGATAAGATTAAAAAATCAATGTGCTCTAGAGGCGTTGTTAAATGAAACAAACTTTGACACCTAATAGCTGCTGAATAAACAATGTGCCAGGGTGTTAAACAAACAATCCTTTTACCTTATACGTACACATGAACATATGACAGACACAGAAATATATACAAATACATGTATATTAATCTGATGTTACAGGTATGGATTATAAATATGCTTTATATTTCCATTATGTTAGAGTGTTAAAAAAGTTATAACAAAACACCAGTAAGTCTTAGTACAATTTAATTAAGATACATGGATCATTATATTATATAAACATATGTACGTCTGACGGATATGGAGATATAATATGTATACAAATGCATGTGCATAAATCTGATTTTACAGGTATGGATTATATATGCTGTATATGTCAGAGCACCAAAACAGTCTTAATAAAACACCAGTACGTCTTGGCATAATTTAATTAAGATACATGGATCATTATATTATATAAACATATGTACGTCTGACGGATATGGAGATATAATTGTATACAAATACATGTGCATAGATCTGATGTTACACTTACAGGTATGGATTATATATGCTGTATATGTCGGAGCACTAAAACAGTCTTCATAAAACACCAGTAAGTCTTGGCACAATTTAATTAAGATGCATGGATCATTTCTTCATATAAACACATGTACGTCCGACAGATACAAAGATATACAAGTGTATTGATATATAAAATAGATGTTACAAGTATGGATTATATATGCTTTATATTTCCTTTATGTCAGAACACTAAAACAGTCTTAATAAAACACCAATAAGTATTTGCACAATGTAATTAAGATAAATGTATCATTTCTTTATGTAAACACATGTACGTCTGACAGATATAAAGATATATAAGTGTATTGAATGTATGTTGTATTAGTTTTCCATTATGACAGAGCACTAAAATAGTCTTAATGAAACATCAGTAAGTCTTGGCACAAATTAAGATATTATTACGTTAATATATGAACACATGTACATAAAACTTGTTTTATTTAACATCTCTAGAGCACATTGATTTTTATCTTTTCTTCGGTTATTGGATGTCAATCATATAACATTCTGAAATATTTATCTAGAGGAAACATGCTACCGTCACATAGGCTACTCTTTCCAGTTAGTATGGGGTCCCACAGACAAAACAGCACATATAGCCTTTGATGAACCAGTTTTAGACCACTGGTTGGAATGGAATATACCCCTAATTGCAAAGGGATCCACTGAGAAGGATCAATTCGTTGACCTAACACATGTACATAAGACAGATATAAAGATATACAAGTGTACATGTGACAGGTACTGAATGTGTGTTGTATTAGTTTTTCATTATAACAGAGCACTAAAACAGTCTTAAGGAAACACCAATAAGTCTTGGCACAAATTAAGATAACATATGAACACATGTACATATGACAAATATAAAGATATACAAAAGTACGTGTAACAGGTTCTGAATGTATGTTGTATTAGTTTTCCATTATGTCTGAGCCTTGAAAACAGTGTAATGCGAATACCAGCTGGCCGAGAGTTCTCTCCAGTGACTGAGCTCTGCAGTGTAGTGTACATTCCATGTACATACATGTATGCTACATACAGATTGCAGATAACACTGGAAACAAAGACAGTCAGAAAAGTAATGTTTGCTTAACGACACTCTAACACTTTGTTTAATCAGTCCCTATTAGGTATCAAACAAGGTATTTATGACGGTTGCTAGATACAAAAGAAACCCGTGTAGGCTGCTTTTAGGGGTCTAATTTCACAGCAGTGCTTTTTGTGCCCCATAGGTGAACCTCAGTGGTCCAGTGTTAGGACATCGGACTCTCAAGCTGAAGACAGTGGTTCAAAACCCATTAGAGGCTGGCTCACACTTAACTACGTGGCAAAATTACCAAATATTTGACAGCCAATAGCTGATGATTGACAAATAAACATGGTATTTGTGATGGGTGTTAAATACAAAAGAAACCCCACGTAGGCGTCTTTTAGGGGTCCATTTTCACAACGGCACCACAGGATTTGTCATTGTGTGCCCCATAGGTGAACCTCATTGGTCCAGTGATAGGAGATTGGATTCTCAAGCTGAAGACAGTGGTTCAAAACCTGCCGGAGGCTGGCTCACACTTAACTACGTGTCAAAATTATCAAATATTATTAACAAATCAATGTTCTCTAGTGGTGTCATTAAACAAAACAAACTATGTGCCCCATAGTGAACTTTTTTTTTTGTCTATGGACTGTCCTGTGGAAAAATCAAATAATGCATTTTTTTTGTAATTTAGTTCTTGCTAATTAAAGTAATTTATCAGTAAATTATTACATATTGAACTGGTTAGCTTGTTTTCCCACTAGCAAAATCTTTTAAGTTAGTCAGTAGGTTAGTGGACTATTTGTCATCACAAAACCAGTTCTAACATATAACAAAATTTAAAAAAAAAAAAATACAGGGGTGGGGGGGGGGGGTGGTGGCTCTAGCCCCTCTCCATAATTCTGAATCAAGCATAACCTAGTATCCACTTGAAACTCAGCTCTTCGTGCCTAGATCTGTCAGCCCCCTCCCTCCCAATGCTCACTTGCCTGATTCTACAAATTGAAGGTAACAAAGAAATTTACATCTTTAAAATAATATTGCTAATACGTCTGGTGTAGCTGTTGTCAGATTGGATAATGTTATCATCGCCTGTCTGAAGATGGGTTTATCGTCTGTCTGTAGGCATGGCATGGCATGGCATGGCATGGCATGGAGTAAGTGCCTTTATTATGAAGTAACATAACTATATTTCCTTCATCCTACAGGCGACATATGGGCATCTAGTGCTTTGGGTGGCTGCCAGCTGCTAATATTTATAAACACACATGTACATTTGCACACTTGAAAATGAGGAAATGCTGCAAGGCTGCAGGACGGCCTACTTTTGTCTTTTATGCTGAAGGTCAAGGCTGTGTACTACATGCATGTAGTGCTTTGTTGTCATCATTTGTTTGAACAGTTCATTCTTGTCTAAACCAGATCCTTTTAGAACCCCAAACAATTGCCTGGTTTAGACAGAGTATCCGATTATATATTTTTTCGAATCTTATTTAGTAATTTGCTGATTATTTAGAATTATAAAATAGATCATGTTAAACAGATTTCTCAGGCCACTTCAGGGGGTCAGAGAGGACAGTTGGTTGCCCCACCTCCTCGAGAATCTAACTTTTTATTTTACTCCACTAAATAGTCACAATTTTTTTTATAAAAATTAATGTTCCCTCTCCTTCCCCAGGATTTTGGTCAGGTTATTATGATTGGTTGTGGATCTTAAATTTAATATTAATTTTTTTTATTTCAGTTATATTTCTTTTAAAGTTTTAAATTATCAATTAGCTTTTATCATATAATGACTGATTGTTTTAGCTTTCCTCAAAGAACATTTCCCGAAATTTTATTGAGAAATCATCCATTGCATTTTAAAACTAGATTAATCTGTCTAAGTGGTACCGGTCAGGTTTCTGTGTTAACATGCATTCATAATGCCTCACCTGAATCCAATACAGCTTTGTGAGATTGAGACGATAGTTTGAAACATTACTCCAAGTTTAATTCACTAATTAACATACCTGACTGCATCCTGCAATCATCCACACAGTCTGATTAAAGCCGTTACTCTGAAACATGGGTGGCTTGTCGCTACATACATGTAACTGTGCACATCACCCACGTCTGTGTCCATTGTTTTGTCAAAGAATAGGTGCATTTTTATTTTATTTATTTATTTTAGAAAAATGTGGGCCTGTAAATAAAATTTACTTTATTTTTAATAAAACGATGTTATATGGTATGTACATGTATTTAAAAATTTAAACCATAGAAAGATACACTTTCACTACTCTCTTTGGTACAAGTCTTTCCTACTTGTCAAATCCCTAGAATTGCCCGTAACAATCAACACTGGCATGGAGATCATCGTAGAGTTTTTCATTTTCTGCAGCACTTTTTTGCCACGGAATAAAACCATTTTTTTCAATGTGTATTTTTTTTCTTATTATTAAATATAAAGTATACTTACGCTAAAAATGCCATTCACCAGTTTCTATCATTATCTTAAAGGTACAATGACATTTTGATCAGATCATTTGAAAACTTAGCATAGTATTTCTTTGTGTAACTCCCAAAAATTAATAAGTTTAAATATATTTTTATATTTGTTTGAATTAAAAATACAAATCAGAATTCAATACTGAACATTAGAATGTTTGTCTTACTATTTTGGTCAAATTATTTTAAAACTAAATACATTATAACATTTTTTAATTGCGTATGGCAGTCCCTCTCTTAATAACATTTTAAGAGATTCAGAGTAAGTTGAAGATATCAAAGTTTGTCTCCTCATATAGTGTAGTTTTAATTGGTTCATTTGAAAAATTAGCACAGTGATTCTTGTCAGATGTGATATTTACTATAAACTAATTAGATTTTGGTACTTGTTGGAATTTTTTTAATGATGACATTAAAGCATTCAAAAATTCAATTGTAAGTACTGGTAATAAAAAATTACCAATTGAACTGCAAGGTTTTTACAACCAATGAAATTATCTGGTGGAATCGGCAATCCTGTGGAGATTGCCATGGAGTTTGTCATTCTCTGTAGCACTTTTTTTGCTGAAGACTAAAAAAAAAAATTCAGTATGTATTTTTTTCTTATTATTAAAACTAAAGTATACTTTACGCTAAAATTGCCATGGAAAATGCTGTGGACGCTATTTCTCCACAGCATTTATTTTGCCTTGCACATTTTCTTAATTGCTGGCGTTATTTTTCTGAAAGATCTCTTATTCTTGTTCAGCATTATCCATATTGTTCAAGCTGCAGATTGCCGTGTTTGAAACAGTGGTCAGAAGGTTCGGCTTAACGTTTTCCTCTATATATTTTGTTGGCATTTCAGGGTTTAGCTTGTTGCGTCATCTTGAAAGAAGAGATATTTACTTAGAATTATTTCACCAACTGTGTTTAATTCTCTTGTGTAACCAGAAGCTTTTTCTCCCACCACCAAGCCTACTCTCTTTTGTGAGCCTATTGCATCAACATCTCCTCACTGTTTATATTGTGACACCCCGTGTTTCAATTAATTTTCTTTGAAGCTCAAATGTAGGCCTATTCTACTTTGTTTAACACCGGAGAATGTATTCATGTTAAAAACTGAAAAAAGATGGTTTACAGAAATGTTTGTTTTAAAGGGACAAACATTTTAATTTTATGTTTATGTAATGTATGAACATATGTTTGTAAGTTTTTGTTTGTTCACTTGTCTGTTAGTGTGTTTAGGAGAGGTCCTAATATAGGCTATTAGCCTGTTGACCGATCCTTACTGCACAAAAAATGGATGGAGTAAAATACTGTTTAAAACAAAGGGACAAAGATGTAACCAACATTTTCCTTTGTAACGACCAAAAAAAAGAAAACTTGTGTTTTTGATCTGTCTGCACATAATTTTTAACCATTCATGTCAAATTAAGCTTGCATATTAAAAAAAAATATTATTACTATTTTTTTTCCATTGACTGCCCATTACACTAAATATGCCACTAATTAAAATGTTTAATGCTTTTTTGTTTGTGTTGTGGGTGATTCGAACACAAACACTTGAGATGTAATAATACAGGAGGATCATGATACAATATGTATCTTAATACTTGGGTCTTAATACAAAATGTATTGCAATACTTAAATTTTCATTTTCATTGATACTTGATTAGTTTACTTCATAGGTGACTACTTTTGTTCAAGTTTATAAACCTGACAATAATTTTTATTTTTACAAGTTATAAAAGTAAATATGTAATTTCTTGTATCTATGCATGTTTGCAGGTTCATACATTTTTTTGGTTCTTTTTATCCATAATTCGCAATACAATAGCCCTTCTTCACTTCAAGTATTTTTATCACGTGCCCACGTCCAGTTTGGTTCGGGCATGCTCACCACGGGCCCAATGTCATTAGACAAGGGCACTGGGTCCGGGGAGAAAAAGTAAGACAATTAGAGAGAGAGACGGAGGCCGGGCAAGGGCAAGATTTTGGTTCGGGCACAATTTTAAAACCCTTGCCCAGGATTTACGTATCATGGGTCCCCGAACACGCTACATTTATCTAAAGGTTCTAAAACGTTTAATATATAATAAATGGTTAAAAAATCTCAAGGGTTCCTGCCAGTTCCTGTGAGATCATATATAAAAACAACAAATATTAAAACATCTAAAATCAAATATCTCACCTGCAGTGCTAAATCTGTCTCTAATTAATTTTATGATTAATGAAAATGAATGAAATATAAATAAAATGTATATGTTATAATATATTAATTTTCTATTAGAAACTATCACCGCAGAGGTTGAGGAAGCTATAGGTGATGTACACGTATTCCCGCCCCACACCTGTCCGGTTTTCCTACGCTTTATATACAGTCAGTGCGGCTCCAACATTATGTAGGGGTGTAGCATGATTTTAAGTTACCTCTGCTTTGTCCTAATATAAATATACTAATTACTTACAAATGGCATTCCTCTTAATATTAAATATTTACTGTATTCATTTTAAAATGTAAACGTTAATAAGAATAGAAAATAATTTTATAAACACTAAACAATCTGCGCCCTTTC